>JASANF010003914.1:0-20244 GCA_030248245.1 Trissonchulus sp. WLG1_4 | reverse complement strand
CAGAAACTCAAGCAGAGTGGGGCGAATAATAAACACAGAAAATATTTTGAAGGGAATTGAAATCGTAGGAGACTTGAAATAGTAGAATTTCAAAATATGTTGGACTGGCAACTCTTTAGTTTAATAAAAGTCCGCCATAATCATTAATTTTACGGTAACAGCCCTCATTAATTTTCCATGGGTTAATAAATGGTTGTTATTGCAGAACTGGCTACAAGGAGAAAGTTAGGCGAATTCGGTGCAGAAACATTAATTTGGCAGTATTTGAACTTTGTAATTTTCCGCGATTTAATAAATAGTCATTGGCTGCAGACTTGGCTGATTTGAGCGCACTGCAGAGGTGAAAGATACAACTCATATAATATTTGTGCTGATAACATACAATATGAATATGCATTTAGCTCGTCACTTAGCGCTAAGTCAGGAGTACTTGTATTTCATCAGGGTATCGATCAGTGCAGCTAACTAGTAATAGCAATAAGCAATGGTCAACACAGTGAAGTATTTAGTTTGTAAGGTTTAAACCGATATAGTGAAAATTAGTGAAAATGAAAGTGAAAAGATTATATATTGGCATAATGATAGCACCACGGAACACGGATAGTAAATAAGGTACACATTCTTCTGTAAATGAGTGCTTTTGCACTTTGTTGTCAAGTGTCTGGCCTCGTTTAAGTCCTTGACCGAAACCCTCTAGTTTGGACCGCCACCTGGCTGTGAGTCGTCCTGTAGCTTCCACACTCTGGGTCAAAGAACGGTTTCAAAGTTTTATGGTTTTAAGGTTTTCGACTTTAAGGATAGTGTCCACAATGCAGTTACGTGTCACGTTAAATTGGTGGAGCATTCACATACACTAGGATAGATTGGGTTTCGTTATAGCACAAATGTAAACACACTGCCAATAAAAAGGTCTCCTCATAGCACGAGTTGCGTTATAGCACACTGAAGACCCATTATAGCACAACCAAGTCTCGGTATAGCACATCCGAGCCTCGTTATAGCACGACCTAGACACATTATAGCACAACTAATTCATTTTTAGCAAACTTTTATATTGTAAATGAATTTAAATTTCGTAATATATACATATATAAGTGCCACAGTTCAATAATTATCCTCCTTCAGTCATTCATTAATGATGCATAAATCTTATTGTCAGGGTTGTAAAACAGCATGAGTGAATTCAAACGTTGCTGACCTTTGACCTCATTGGCAAACTCAGATGTCCATTCGATAAAAACAAGTATTGAAATGTGGATGCCAACATTAACACATACCTATATAAGGCGCCAAAATTCCTTGGATTCATTCAGTAGTACTGCTTTGTCTATGATGTTAGATTATATTGATTTTTGCCACTTATGGTTTATGTACGGCAAACATATAATTCTTTGGAACAGGACCAATCGCCCGAATTATGGGTATACTTTTTCTATAAAGAAAGATGGCCCTATCAAGTACTGGAAGTGTGTGGAATGCGACAAACTAAAGGTGACTATATTTATTTGAAAAGTCAAGTTTTAAATTGGTTAATACAAAATTTATTCAAACGACATGCGTGTTTAACTTATGAATGTAGCGTGTAAGTTCCAAGTAGGTAAATCTAAGGTAATAGTTGCGTAGTTGTGCTATAACGAGACTCGGCTGTGCTATAACGAGACTAGGTCATGCTATAACGAAACTCGGCTGTGCTACAACGTGACTGGGTCGTGCTATAATGGGTGTTCGTGCAGTAACAGAACCCTGACCCCATTTGTGCTATAACGGCACTCGTGCTATAACGAGACTCAGCCTAAAAGTTTTGGAATATAAAGACAGACAATAGGGTCCAATTAAATGGCTGACAATCAAGCGAGAGTCGAGCAAGCGCAAACTATTGTAAACATTGGCTGTTTTAGCAATTAATGAAGTTTGTGTTGTAAATATTTTAAACTGCGCAACAGGCTTTGCCGTGGTATACGGAACTGGTTTACACTAAAGGCTACAATATTTAATGATTACATTTTGCACCAAACTTTCACTTGTTACAGTATATCACAATTTACAGTATGTACATATGTACCTTCGCCGGCATCGGGAGCACAGTATAAAGGAACAATGTGAACATGGTCACATGCTGGATAATACGACGAGTCAATAACAACTGTGTGTGAATGTGTGGGTAAATGTATAAATAGCCAACTCAGAAAAAGCATTTCTATGAATTGAACACTGTTGTTGGGTAATGGGTACAGGTTAAAAAGTGTTGGGTAATGGGTACAGGTTAAAAAGTCACGTCGTTATTTTATTTAACGGTGAATAATTAAGGGATTATTATCGGTCATGATAGTTTGAAAATTTTCTATTAGTTGAATAATTGCCGGTTTTATTGTAGTATAATGTGATCAAGTATTCTTAACTTTCCAACCATAAAGACTAATTAAACAGTCATGTAGGACTGGCAGAAAAATAAATCATTTTTGGCGCGATAGCGTTGCAGTAGCCTGGACTTGCTACGTGTCTGGTATTTTATTTGTCTATTTAGATCCAGAAATGCGGCCACTGCCACCAGGCGCAAACACAGATCAATAGGGTTTTAGTCGGTCTGCTTTGATGACAGTTGAAAAAGTAGTTGACGTCATGAGGTCCAGTGTCACACAGTGGACACTCATTGTCTGATCTCAGCTGAGCCAGAGTAAAGCGCTTGGACGGAGGAAGTGCTAACCCCTCGATGTCTACAAAAAATGCTGGTGCGTTTAGAACTGCATTGCACCGCAATTATTCATCACCGACTGAACACAGCTTATAAGCGTCAATTTAAAGTCAATTTTAAGCTCGTCCGGATGAAATTGGCCGGTAGGGACTAGATGGGCGATAACTGGTCTGTATTTTAAACCAAAGCATGTTTCATTTTCCTAGGTGTTGATGGCATTTTAGTAAGCATTGGGTAGATGTCGCATGTAAGTGCGTATAGGACACGATTTTAGCCCCACCCACCCCTAAGCGCTATTTCAGCTATTTGCACTATTGTCCTGTCCAGCCTAAAAACGCCCCCCACCCCCCTGGAAAACACCCTCCACCCGCCCAAAAATCACCCCATCTTCATTTGCGCTATAAACGCTACTACACATTATCGTTTTACTATCGTTTTGCTAAATGCGCTATTTTTTATATCGTCGACCAGAGCACAAACAAAAATTTGAATAATTTTAAAATTCTTATTGTTTATTGAGCGATCGTATACGTAGTAAAAAGTACAAAAATTTTCAATAAGTTAGCCAATAGCACAAAATAGCGCCTAAATAGCGCGAATAGCACCCTCAGGTGCTATAAGCGCTATTTTTCAAGCCTATGAAAAAAAGCGCTTATAGCATTTTGATGCGCTATCGTTTTGCTATATGCGCTATTTTTTATATCATCGACCACAAGACAAATAAAAATTTAAAATTGATTTAAAGTTTTTTATTGAGGAATCGTATACGTAGTAAAAGATACAAAAAATTGCTATACGTTAGCCAATAGCACAAAATAGCGCAAATAGCACCCTCAGGTGTTATAAACGCTAGGTATTCAAAATTAGCATCACTATATAAAGGGAAATTAACACAAACACCAATAGGCCGGCGTTGCTCAGTTGGTAGAGCGTTATGCTAGGAAACTAGCCATGGATGCTAAGAAACTAGCGATGGGTGTTTCGAAACCCACTGGCCGTCTTTTTGTAGAAGTTTCACCCATATTCCAAAAATAGCGAATATAGCATATTCGATAGCGCTTATAGCGCATATAGCACCTTCATTAGCTCTTATAGCGCAAAAAGCACTCTCAAAAAGCGCTATAGCGCAAATAGCACTCCCAAAAAGCGCTATAGCGCAAACAGCGCATATAGCACCCTCGATGGCGCTTATAGCGCAAATAGCACTCCGAAAAACGCTATAGCGCAAGTAGCGCAAAAAGCACTACCAAAGAGCACTATATCGCAAATAGCGCATACTGCACATTCTATAGCGCATATAGCGCAAATAGCACTCCCAAAAAGCGTTATAGCGGCAGCGCAAATAGCGCATATAGCAAATACGATAGCGCTTATAGCCCAAATAGCGCATCTAGCGCACGAATTAAGCGCTGTAGCACCTAATGTGCTATTTCGTGTTCGCTTACACGCGCTTCTTACCAAACATTGATTTGAGAGCATTTCAGCGTGAGGCTTTAATGGCAGAACTTTGGTTTACGCATGCAGATGTTCAATTCTTGTCATGCAGTGGCATCCTGTCCTTATCCTCGGGCGCAGGGCTTCGTTTTGTGTTAGCTGTAGTGGGTGCCAATCACATTCATTTATTACCGGAGCCCAGACTGCAGCAGCATATTCTGTAACTGTGCGACCAATTGGCTCTTAAGTTGTCACAATGGTTTCACAATCGTGACCCTAGCTCGTTCCCGCCAATGCCTTGAGCACACTATTTTTGTGACGGACCTTGGCAGCGGATGAGCGGCGGTGTTGGCGTGAAGGTTATATGTACATGGTGTCATGGACAACACGAAAACCCATAATCTTCTGTTCCTTCGCTGGTAGAAGAAGGGTGCTACTATAACCCGGTTCCCCATACTAGTTTCTTATACTTTGTTTCTGTTTTTTGGCTGTTTTTGTCCTTTTGGTTGTCTTTATTGCTCGTGCTTATGTCTTTTCAACTGTATTTTGTTAGTGACTATGTCTTTTTGTCTTTGTCTTCATGAAATCTTCCCTGCGCAATTTTTGGCTGTCTGCCTGTTTTTTTCTTTATTCTTGCGTCCTTATGCTTTTGTTTTTATGTCTTGATGTCTTTACGCAAATATCTTTATGTCTTAAGAAAAAAGTCTCTATACTTCTCTATGTCTTTTTGTTGAATAGAGCGTTGCTATAATCGATAAAGGGTCCTTTTGTGCTTCGCCAATCAAATTGCACAAAGTCTGCATATTGGTGGATAGAAACTTGCTTATTTCATAGATTTTTTGCTTTTTACATTTTTTTCTATTACATTTACATTTTTTGTTTTTCTTGAATGTTTTGCATGCATGCTATGTTAATGCTTTCTATTTTGGCATATTATTCAATAGAATATGTATTCGCATTTGTTGCGGCGTCGCTTTTGTGCGACAATGCGCGCGTCAAGGGCAAATTGGACGCATTACATGATATCAAACACAAAATAAATTTGTCTCATGTAAACACAAAATTAAATAGTTATTATCACAAAAGATTGTATGCAGTAGTCATAATGACTAAAAAATAATTAAAACGAAGCTGTTAGCAAAAGAACTTAGGTTTTATTGCAAGAAACAACAGCTTATACAGCTATAAACACAAAACCAATAAGGTATGCATCCTTAATAATCAGCATTAAAACCGCGTGATTTTTTTGATGTTTTTGTCCTTGTCCTTTTGTCCTGATGTGTCTCTACACAGTGTCTTTATCTTTTTTATGAACGAAAAATCAAGAAGGAAGTTCAGAACAAAAAACAAAAGGACTAAAGGATAAGGACACAAAGACAAAAAATAAGGACAGAAGGCTGTAAAGATCGGAACAAAAAACACTGTCTTTAAGAACAAAATGACAGTTTCAAAGGAACAATCAAAGGTGTGTAAAATTTATGCATAAAGACAAGAGGCAAAAGGACACTTTTCATAAAAACGAGAGTGAACCGGGTTTAAACAAGAAAAGCCTAATGCAAAAGGAGCTTGAGAATATCAAACCTATATTTTCACTCTGTGAACCAAAACCTGCTGCGCAGCAGATAGTCATTTGCACGAAGTAATATCGTCATCAACTGATAGTTGCAGCTTTTTTCATGCATTAAACTGCATGTTTAGTTTATTAAAAGTCGCAGTATAGCCATGCTAGTGAGAATCAAAATCAGTGATTTCGAACCACATCAAAAAACTGCAAAACTGCACACAGCAATATTTGCAATAACATAATTGCTCTCTGACATGGGTTACTGCAATCCCGTTTCATTGATGACCATTCTAATTCATACATATGTTTGCGTCAACCGGTCATCCATAAATCTCTGACAACTGCTCATTGATATAAAATTTGTTAACTAATGATGCATTTGGGCAACTTTTGGAAGCTCATTTATGCCTTAAATGTCGGTCCCTACCCCTACGTTGACTATGTAGCAGCTTTTCGTATGCTTGATGATTGGAATACTGAAGTCAATTTTATTGGGTGCATTGATATTGCCATTTCTAAAAGCTGCAAGTAACGCCGTACTTGCCGCAAAAATGCACTCTGAGTCTCTCTCTGAGCATACATATTTGTGTTGGCTCTTGTAGTGGTACTGGTCTTGTTTGTGACATCGTGCCAAAGATAAATTTCATTTTATCTTTATTCTTAATTACGCCTTAAGTGAACTGTGAACAGTGGATAATTGAGACTATGTGAATAATGTGAGATGAACTTTTAAAGTGAGACTTGTGTGAGACTTTACTGCAAGTTTACTATGTAATCAGTCAAAGGAAAATATATCGACTGTTATGAATATTAAATTGGTGATAAACAATTTTTGCAACTAATATTTCATTGTGTTTAAACATACTCATGTATATTATGCAAATGAGCTTCGGATTTTGTGTGTACTTTAGCCGTGCGTTACGTACGTGCTTTTACGTACGAAGGTAGTTACAATGACACATAGACAAACAATGAACAGAACTGTAGAACAGACACATTTGGAACGCACACTGACGCTCACCTGCAACCGCACAATTACGCTGATAAAAATGCACAGAGACGCACACAGAATTCTCATTTAGTTGCACGTTATTTTCCGCTCACCTCATTCTAAAGAAGCCTGCTGCGCTGTGGCGCAGCAGGAAAAAGACTTGCGGGTAAATTAAGGCCGGGCGATGTGCAGAGTGAACAGTGTCACAAATGATACGTCCGTAGAGAAATTAAAAGACCGTTCTGTAAGAAAATTGACAATTTGGGGAAAATATTCATTTATGGCGTCACACAAAGACTGGAGTTGTTGGCCCGAGGCAATTATTGCTATATAATTAGCATATGTGACTAACCTTCACCCCAAGAGGAGCTGAGGTAGACTTTTCAGATAGAAACTGAACAATTTCGAACCCCCTTTGTCAAACTCTCGTTCGAACATGACGTGACGATGACGTTGTGTCCCGAGAGTTCACCACCGATTGCCTACCGCACAGGTTGAATTATCTGACCAAGCTGCTGAGTAGAGTAGAGTTAGCCGGATCTATTAACAGTATTTCATGCGAGACCGTGTCTAATGCTTTTCGTAGGTCTAGGACCTAGGTAGACTATAACGGAGGGACTTGGAGGTTTAAGTTGACTGAAATGTCTGCTGTTTTCAATGTCGCGAAGAGCTGAGACAGAACAATGTTTAGGACTGAATCCGTGTTGATGTTCTAGGTTAGGGAAATGAGTATGAAGAACTGGTAAGATAGCTTTTCTAGAATTTTTATGGCTGAGCACAAAAGAGACACTGGTCGATAGGACTTGGAAGTGCGAGGTCCTTTCTTGATTTAGCTAGCGGTATGGATTTCATCCAAATATCCGAGATTCTGCCAGAGGACAAGGAGCATTTAAAAAGCACTGTATTCCGATTGGCCCGAGGTGTTTCAAGCATTAGGTGCATATACCGTCTGGACCGAAGGCTTTAAAAACTTTGACACTGCGAATACCACCAGCAACTTCAGCCTCCTATATTCTAATGGTCTCTGATAGATTGCCCGATTTGACGGTTTTGACGACGTGTTCCTGTTGCGCCACACAAGTTCCGCAACTCATGATACATTTTTGACAATTACAATTCAGCGGCTCGTTGGTCGAGTGCAATAATTCTTGCTCTAGATGCGAGAGGACCCTGGTTCAAGCCCAGGACGAGCCGATTCTTTTAAATACTTTTTAAAATTTCTTTTAATTCTTTTTTTATGATTTTTGTAATTATTTTGCAACTAACTATAACTTAGACTTTGTATGTTATGTAAACTAAAAAGGTTCAAAAATCTTAAATATATTGATACATTACATTGATACATTACACAATGATCGTAATGATAACATTTATAATCGTTGCAGCAATTTTAGGAGTGTGTAAGTAATTTAATATAATTTTGATTTTATGCTGACCGAGATGAAAACGGGTCGAGTAAAGTTTTGGGTCGAGTCGGATGAAGGTCCCATAATCAAAATGTTTTTGGGGTCGTAAAGATTGCGGTGCGTTAGGGGAAAAGTGGTGATTTTTTCAAAGATTTTGCCATTATGCCTTGAATTCAAAGGAACACTTTTATTATTCAATTAGGTGTTATTTTACGGCTATTATTTTAGAAATAAACACGCTTAAACTTAGTTTCATTATTTTATCCTACATTTTTTGATAGGATCACTAATTTTTTATTTAAATCAAACAAACTTCACGTAATGACTCCTTCTGTTTTGAAAATAAAGTTCAAATTTTGAGAAAAAAATCACAAGGTTAACGAAGCGATTAGTCGGTTACAGTACTTATATTACTGCCAGTTGTAATGGCGGTGACTACCCCTTTCTAGCATTATGTATTTTTACGTCTCTAAATGACTAAACTTGGCCTAAAAATCTAAAGTTCCTCATTTTTTTAATCCAGGGGCTGCCGCCCGCAGACCCCTATAGGCTTGTTTGTAACTACGTGACTTGAACTTGACTTTTAGCTCTGTTTTTGGCCGGTCAAATTTAGTACAATGTTTGCATATGCTGTTATTTCGCAAATTTTTGTGTTAAAATAGCAAAAAAGTTCGTTTTTTTACCCATTCCAAAAATTAAAAAATCAGTCCCCCCAAGTTTTTTCCTGGCCACGCGACTGGTATACGCCTAAATTACAGGGGTGAGGGGGCTGTAATCCCCGGAAGCTAGATACATTTATGGCATTGTATCATCTACAAAGTGTAATCTTTTCCAAATTGTCTATTTTTTGGGTGTAATATATTAAGCTTCTTGACAATTTTGCAAGGTTTGACTAAAAGGGGGAGGTGAGGTCCGAGGTTCAGACGAACACCCTGAACAACCCCCTCCCTTTGACTCCTGACTACGCCCTTGGCACCGCAGTCAAAATGCTATATATACTGCTAAAATTTGACCAAATTTTGGACTTTTTGTCAATGTTGATATAAATTTTTTGTGAGATCACCTAAAACCGGGACCAGTCAGAGGCCAACTAGATACTGGTCGTATGAGTGTGTATATAACGACATATGTATAGAAATGGGGCGTGACTGCTGAAAAATTAAAGAATGCTGTTTCGAAAAAAAAATTGAAAATTTTTTCACAATTGTCAACATTTTTCCTAATTGAAATTTTTTTAAAAACACTGCCTCCGGCTCCGGCTCCGGCAAAATTTTACCTCCGGTCGTTCGCTACTCAGGGTGCCCCACCTAGGGGATCCTAAGGGGTCAAATTTTCAAAATTGAGATTTTGATGTCTCTAGGGGTAATTTGGGTCCCTGAACACAAATCCGAGGTACTTTTTTGTCTTGGACCCTTCTTAGTCCCCCTACGCCCCCCCTCAGGGTACCCCCATAGGGGTCTAACATGCCGGAACAAGCGGAAAATTTTTAACTAAAGCGGAAAAACGCATAGAATTAATATAAAAATGCCCCCATTGGGCATCACTGAGGTTAGAATATGAGGTTCTTAACCGGAAAAATGCAATCTCGCTGGTTAAACATATAGACAAGTTTGCTGTGAATAGGAAAAATTCATTTTGTTAAATGTGGTGGACAAGAGCGATCAGAATAGCCAGCCCCATGACACATTAGCGCTTTCTGCACCCTATTCGCGCGGATTATATAGTCAATATAGTTAAGACTTTTTGCCTTCTTGGAATTGAAAAGGTTTGTGTACTCAAGTAGACCGATGCAGAAATTACTGTTGACCAATAACAGAAAGTGACAATATATATAAACGATAACTAAATACCAAATAGGCGAACTGTTCAGCCCATGCCAGGTGCGGTGCGGACATTACAGTATATATATTACGTTGTAATAATTCGACCAATTAATATATGGTTTGTATTGTAGTATCATTATGCAATCAAGCTTATGTTAATGAGATCAAACGACAAGTGATTGATACTCGCTCTTACGACACGCGCTAGAGACGAAATACTTAAAAAAATTCTGCGTGTCTGTTACAATCTATCTAACTTAAGGGGGCGCTCCGGGAATCAAGGATTTGGGCCGTATTTTTTAAAAACAGCCAAAATGACCTATCATTCTTGAAGAAAAGTTGCCCAAAATACTATTTCTGATGTTTTGACGCGCATATCTCCATAGCAAAAAATTGAAATGCAAAAAAAAATTGGAAAAAAAAATTGCAAAAATCCATGGAAAAAATTGGACAATTTACTGATTTTATTCGACTTTTACACAAATTCAGAAAGTAAGCCAGTGCATCAACGCTTTTTGAGGTTTTCCAAACAGACGATACGTAGGTTTTATTAGTCGTAGTGAAAAATTAAAACAATTTCATTGCGTTCTGTGCAAAAAAATCGCACAACAAACCATTTTCAGAAGCAGCAGACTCAAATCTAGGCTGTGTGAATACAAAACCAATTTTTCGGCATTCGATTATAAGATGCTGGTAAAATATTTTTCTACAAAATTTTGCACAATTATAGCCTTAGGCTCTGCGCAGTTGAACAATTTTTTAGTTTTTTAAATTAAAGCTTAGAAATTTTTTTACATGAATTTTATTGCTCAGAGTTCGACTTCGAAAACACATAATGACATTTTTTATCCAAACCGGACCTAAATGTTAAAAACCAAAATAATGTTCAATTAGAGAAGCACATAAGCTACATTTTGGTATATAAAGTGTGACTATACGCAAAGTATAAGCAGAGTTATGGTTTGCCGAAAATTCACTCACGTTTGGTGCTCTGGGAGTCACGTGACATAATCACGTGATTTGAAATTTTGCCTCCTGTGTTCTTTTGTGCCATACTACTTATATGTGTAGTAAAGTTTGACATTTGCCAACTTTTTTTGACAATTTTCGATGTAACCCCCGATTCCCGGAGCGCCCCCTTAAGATTAGCGTTTTCGAAAGCTGACGGTTACGAATGATTCGCGCGAATAGGGTGCAGAAAGCGCTAATGTGTCATGGGGCTGGCTATTCTGATCGCTCTTGTCCACCAACTTTAACAAAATGAATTTTTCCTATTCACAGCAAACTTGTCTGTATCTTTAACCAGCGAGATTGCATTTTTTCCGTTTAAGAACCTCCTATTCTAACCTCAGTGATGCCCAATGGGGGCATTTTTATATTAATTTTTCAACATGCGAAATTTTGATATTTCATAAAAAATGCTACAGCCTACAGGCCTCATTACTGCACAAAACTTGGTTTGGTAAGTCAGACGTGCGTGAAGTTGGCAGACACTTTGTCAGTACAAATTCTGCAATATGATTTTTCTGATAGCTCAGAATTTGTACTATTTTGTACCACAAGTATCACATTTTGTACTAATTTGTACTACGAGTACAAATTCATGGACAAGTGTCTGCTAACTTCACGCTTTGAGCCATGCACAGACAGGAGTAATGCACTATAAAATTAGTCAAACATTGTTAAATTCATGAACTTTGCAATTTCTTTACTGAACTGCGTAATTAAATAAATAATATTGAAACCAGCATACAGTTATAAGTGTTATTCAATCGATTTTGACATTTTGTATGTCTGCTGTGTAGGTACTGGCTCATCCAATCAATTTTTCCAATGGGTTTTTCCTTCAAGCCAAACAACTCGAAAAAAAGCTTTCCACTTTTGTGTGTGACTTCGATACGTTTTTGTCATACTACAAATATCCACAGCTCGTTTCTTATTTGGAAAATAAATATAAAGCTTACTGGTTGTGATAAAACGAAGATCTAGTAAAATAAAACTTTTAATATGAAATCCTGTAATGTGTGCGATTGGCTCAAATCGTGAAGTTGGCAGACAGTTTTCCGCGAATTTGTACTCCTCGTACAAATTAGTACAAAATGTGGTAATTGTTGTACAAAATAGTACAAATTCTGAGCTATCAAAAAAATCATATTTCCGAATTTGTACTGACAAAGTGTCTGCCAACTTCACGCACGTCAGTTTGGGATGCGCTTTCCACCTGCATACTCAAAAGGGCCTATGTCTAAAGGTTCGGCCAGGAAGCACTAGGGTTTTTTTCCCCGCAAAACGCGTTAGAGTTTTTTCCCCACACCACTTTATCACACACCAATTTCTGTGCAGTTCTCAAGCCTGTGGAATTTTTTATAAAATTTTGCATATTGAAAAATTAGAGTGTAACAAAATTCTCCAAATAATTTTTGACTTGTCATATTTTTTCACAAAAACACTGTTGGCCAAAGCCGTTTGGGTTTCTGATTTACCTTTCCTCTACATTATTATATACTTCTAAAACTCAAAAAATAGTGAACAACGTTATGGTTTACTAGTGACTGTTCAAAGTTTGGCTGGAATTCACAACCTAACACTAACACTAACTTTTTCCTTAAAAGCTAGTGAAACACTTAAATTTGGGCTCAAAACACTTAAAATGTTAGTGTTTCAAGCCCAAATTTAAGTGTTTCACTAACTTTTAAGGGAAAAGTTAGTGTTAGTGTTAGGTTGTGAATTCCAGCCTTTGTGCAGGAAAAAACCTTATATACATATATATATATTATTCCGGGGAAAAAACATATTTTGTTCGGCGACAATTGTTTGCTAACCTCACCCACAGTTCTCACAGAAGTTGACTGAACAGAGCTAAGAACATGCGTAGACTTTATTGAAACCGTTTATTTGGCCGCAAAACGTTGTTTTTTGCCGTTTTGGCCAATACTCCCACCTCTTACGAAACCTTACGAAAACGAAACCCGGAAAAATAACTACAATACTCAGAAAAAACCTACCAAATATCCAGAAAAAACCTATATATATATATACAAAATATTCAGCCAAAACTTATTTATGAACCAAAGAAAAATATGAACAAATGGTAAAAAAACCGAGAAAAACATCCAGAAAATCCCGGAAAATATTTAGAAAAACCCCAGGAAAAACCCAGAAAAAACGTAGAAAATACCCAGAAAAAACCCCAGAAAAAACCTAGAAAAACCCAGATAAACCCCAGAAAAAACCTGGAAAATACCCAGAGAAAACCTAGAAAAAACCCAGAAAAAACCTAGAAAAAACCCAGAAAAAACCCAGAAAATACCCAGAAAAAACGTAGAAAATACCCAGAAATAACCCAGAAACTGATCTCGATAATCAGAAAAACCCCAGAAAAAATCCAGAAAATACCCGGAAAAAACCGAGAAAAAGCCCGGAAGAATTTCAGAAAAACCCAAGAAAAAACCCAGAAAATTGTTTTTCTGAGTTTTTTCTAAAGTATAAAACCATTTCGGTTTCTGGGTTTTTTCTGGGATTTTTCTGGGTTTTTTCTAGGAAAAGTTTTGCTGTGGATTGGGCACAGGAAAACCAGTGAATCTGAATTATCTGTAAAGTTTTTTCTATTACAGATTTTTCAGATGTTTTTTTACCCTTTCCATTCACAAACTTTTTACAGACTTTCAGAGGATGTTCAGATAAATTTCAGAGAAATTTAGGCGAAACTGAGAGAATTTCACCCAGAATTCAGAGACTGAATTTTATCTGAAAAAAATGTCACTGGCTTTTCAGATATATAAATTTCAGATATTTCTTACGGGAGTTTCAGAGATAATCAGGGTTTTTTTCAAATCGACCACTGCTCAAAACTTCTTCTTTTTAATTTTTGAGTGTTTCCTTTTACGATGACTTGTTCTTTTTTACTGAAAGTTTTAAACGTCTGTGTACTCATGTTTTTAACCAAAATTTCCATTCATCTACAATATTGCGGTCCCAGAATAAAATTTCGGGGGGATGACGATTATTCAATTTTTAGGCCAAATTTGGTTAACAGGCTGGGGGAATAACATTCAGATTTTTTTAAAATGATCCCCGTTTCCACACGATAAACAGCCAAATCCATACACTAATAAAAGCGTAGTAAGCTAATATATAGATGGTGCACGCACCTATACACACTTGCTGTGTAGGTGTCTAATTGCTGTGTGCTAGGTGTACACACTTGCTTACGCTTTCATGAAAGACAATTTAGTAAGGAACACAAGGCAATAAAGTTGCAGGGGCTGGGGGCTGCAGCCCCCAGTAGGAAAATTTGAGAATTTTTTTATTTTTAGGGTAAATTCAGTCAATTAGAGACGCATTGTTAAACTAAGCTAAGCTAAAAGCTAAGTGTTATTTAGTGCCGCTCGGTGGGCACATGAAGGTTGCGTACATTATTTTTATTTTTGACTGCGTAAATTAACGGTCCACTGCGTAAATACGCAGTATTTTACGCAAAAAACATATATTTTGCTGATAGATTATAATGAGGAATAGTAAGCCACGGAGTCGCAGGGGTCTGGGGGCGGCAGCCGCCAGGAAAAAATTTAGAGTTTTGGAATTTTACGCCAAATTTGGTCAATTGGAGACGTATCGGGAATTTTTTTCAGGGGCAAGAAAAACCAAAGGGGGGACCCTTATGTAAAAATTGACTGGGAAAAAATTTCAGGTTGGAGGAATTCCCTTCACCACCACCCCGCTCCCCGGTACGCCCTATCCATGTATGAGGGTGGGTTGGGGAATGGGTGGCAGAATCGAGAAGGCAGTTGGAGAGGGTCCCAAGAATTATGGCAAAATTGGGTGTAAATGGCGTTTGTTGAAATATTGTATATACAAAATTTACGGTATATAAAAATTTTCGGGGGGTCTCCAAAATTTTGGCTGATAGGCAATCCTAAAAACCACCTCTTGCTAAAGCTAGTTTTCAACGGAGTCTGTAGTCTCCACAAAATAGCTTCTGACAATCTATATACGTTAGAATTGTTAAGGTGTTTAGATCAGGGACTAGCCAGGGTTTTGAAAAGGAAGGAGCACCTCGGTACTTTGAAAATTGAGGAAAACGACAAGTTTATGCTAAAAATTTCACACTGAAAATTTTAGGTTCAATAAAGTCCCTTAAACGTCAAACCACGCGTCCCCCCTTCAAAAAATCTGGGACAAGCCCCGTACCACGTCCCATCCCCATATACATTTATGCTATTAAATGCTGCTTCTAAATACCATGAAGTACCCTAGTCCTATACACATTCACAGGACTGCAAACTGAAGAAAAGAATACACTGTTCAATTCAGTCGCTCTTTTAAGATTCCCAGAGAGAGACCATTAGAACATAATAGCTGTCCCCAGAAATTTTTTGAAATTAGACACAATTTTGGTGCACTGTAGACGCGATTCTGGTGTTTTACACGGCTGCAGCTGGCTGTTCTACGGTTGTTCTTTTTTATTTTTTGCTGTTCTTTTTTAGAAAATGGTGTTCTACAGAACATAATTTGGAACAAAAAAAACTCTGGAGATAATTCACATGATTTTTACATCTATAAAGGTGAATTTTCTCTGAAATTCGTGTAAAAAGCATCAGAAATTTATCTGAAAAGTCAGTGACATTTTTTTCAGATAAAATTCAGAGTCTCTCTGACTTTCCCCTGAATTTCTCTGAAATTTGTCTGAAATTCCTATGAAAGTCTGTAAAATGTCTCTTAATGGAAAGGGTAAAAACATCTAAAAAGTCTGTAACCGAAAAAAATTACAGAAAATTCAGATCCCTGGTTTTCCTGTGGGGGGCTTGGCTGACGATGGGTGTTCTATATTTTTATTAAAAGATGGGGTGGGAAGCACGTAGCAGCCAAAAATAATTTTTCCCCTTATTTTTCAGTTTGACCACACTACTGGAGTGTAGTTTGTTTGATCGTTTCTTTAAGCATAATATAATGCGTAATGGAAGAAGATAACTCCGTTCAAACAGGCGCAGTAAGCGCGGAAGTGCTTGCACAAGATTTGAATAATATTGTGCAGCACTATATGGTGAGCGTTCAGCTGGTTCTTTGATTGATAGTGATAGGTGTTGCGTATTGAATTGTGGAAATATGCAGAGTTAATTAATAGTGCAAATACATTCTTTTCTAACAGCACAGAGCATTTGATTTTCGTCAAAACTTTGCGTTGTGTGACAAACATTGTAGATGCTGATTGCTGACTATTAAAAAATTATATGTACATACATATTATGTATATTAAAAGCATTTACGTTATTTTGAAGCGCGACAGGTGTATTTTCAAATCTGCTAGAAACTTCAAATCAACTCAAATCTGCTTCAAGTATATAGAAACGTGGTTCAAGCGGAATTCTCAGATATGCGAACACTGTGTTCATCATGCTCGCATATATGTATATAGATATTCTACTTTTAGTCGCTCAAAAGAGACTTTTACTTTGCCGTCGTCAGGTCAACTACATATTTTAGCAACCTAATACACTGGAGTTGCATTTTGCGGACGTCTGTATTCCCAGTTCCAGCGAAACGAGCGCACGACGACGGAGCGATCTCATACAAGATGTCGTCCGACTTTTTAGTAGTTTTCATGGCGCACAGGTTAGCAACATTTGAATAGCTCATTATAGACCTAGATCGCATTAAGAAACTAACAGCGACAATGCCAATGTAGTGGAAACGAAAAGTGGCAAAATAATTAGGTTAGCGCCATGGTATGCCTAACAAGTCTTAGGTTATCGTCTACGGTCATAAATTCACCATGTATTGTATACACATGCAAGGGCGTACCCATGGGGGGGGAATGGGGGGAATACCCCCCCCCCCCCGAAATTTTTCCCCAGTGATTTTTTACACAAGGGTCCCCCCTTTGGTTTTTATGGTCCGGCCGGAAAAATTTTCTGATACGTCTCCAATGGACTAAATTTGGCCTAAAAATCAAAAATTTTCCCAATTTTTTTTCTGGGGGCTGCCGCCCCCAGACCCCTGCGAGTATGTGGCTTACCATTCCTCGTTATTGTCTTTCATCAAAGCCTATGCATGTATACACAACTACATTATGCTGCATGTGCATGTCTACACGAGTATATTATGCTACATTTATATACTTGTGGAATACACCGTCTGATATGACACTCCCATCTTTTGTTTTATTGTCCGAAAAATTTCTGATACGTCTCCAGTTGACCAAATTCCGTCTAAAAATTGGAAAAATCGCCAATTTTTTTCTGGGGGCTGGCGCCCCCTGACCACTGCAACCTTGTGCCCTTTGGTTTTTATAGTCTGGCCGGAAAAACTTTCTGATACGCCTCCAATTGACAGAATTTGGCCAAGAAATCGAAAATTTTCCCTATTTTTTTCTGGGGGCTGCCGTCCCCAGACCCCTGCAGCCTTGTGGTTTAGTAATTTTGCGTTTGTAAGCCGTTTTACGAGTGTTAAAATTGCTAAAAAGTGCATTTTAACCCATTACTAAAAGTCATTCCCCCCCGAAAATTTTTTCTGGGTACGCCACTGTACACATGTGTATAACTTTCAGTGGGTATATACAGACAAAAGGATGGAAACTTCAAATGTGTCATAAAACACTAAATTTAATTTCAAATGATGTATTGTGTAGTATTATATTGCAACATTTAATTGCTAGGAAGCCCGTGACAAAGCCGTACAAGATTTGATCAGGACGCAGGATTTCGCTGGGGAAGCTGCGGAATTTCTGACCGAGTGTCTGGAAGCGCTTATTGGAGGAAACTTGGTGTCATTAAGGTAGAGAATATTATGATGTACTTAAATATATACATCATTAATAAATATAGTGGTGTGGGGAAAAACCCTAGTGCTTCCTGGCCGAATCTTTAGACAGGCTTTTTTTGAGTATGTAGGTAGAAAGCGCATCCCAAATACAGTTCTGAGCCCTGTAGCATTTTTAATGAAATATCAAAATTTTGCATGTTAAAAAATTTCAAAGTGACAAAATTTTCCAAATTTTTGACTTGTCATAATTTTTCACAAAAACACTTTAGGCCAACGCCGTTTGCATTTTTCAAGAAAGTTACTACGTTACAGTTCTCTATACTTCTAAAGCTTAAAACCAGTGAAAAACGTTTTGCTTCATGCAGGCAGCGCGGTTGCTTTGGAAGCACATATTTCCGCAATTGTGAGAATATATGGGTCCATTGCGGAAACAAGTGGTGATTGTGAATTAGAAACACGCCTATTATACCCATTTTACATGCTAACATTAGGCGCCATCTAAGCGAGTAATGAAGGGATTACAATAGCCTCAGGGCTTGGTCAAAACTTGACAAGTAAAAGCCCGTCAACGCAAATGAACAATGAGTTACCTTTGAAGGTCATAACAGTCAGGTGTGTACGTACGATACTAGTGCAATTTGACAGTTGTGTTGGTGTTTACAGTGTACGTACCAGGGTTGGCAGTCTCGGTCTCGTAAAAAACCCGAGACTAGGCTGGTCTCGGTCTGGGTCTCGGTCTCGGTAGTAAACCCGAGACCTGCCATTGGGTGGTCTCGGTATTTCAAATGACACTTGAGTTTTCAAAATTTTTCAAATATTGTTTTTCAAAATTAAAGTTTAACATAGAATTCCAAGCATGAAAAGGTCTGCTACAGGAAGGGAATATCAGTTCACCGGCAATTCAGGTTTAAACTTTGTATCATAACACCGTCTATTTTTATTAAGCTAGAGTTTCTAGCTAACGTTTGACTTTGAGCTAGAATGGGTTGTCTGACTTAGCGATGTTGTAATTGTATGTGGAACCTTTCACGCATATGTGAAATAGTTAAAATATTGACCATCATTAACCTAATAGTGCTAAGTTCGTAGTTGATTTGTAATTAAAAATTTGCTGGCTTCTGCAACTTTACTAAGAAAGGCAATTTAAATTCAATAAGGATCGGAAGAGACCTAGTCACAATCCAAAAATTTTGTGCTAGCCTGTGTGGTATTGGGGTGGTTCGGGCATCAAACCTTAGCCCACATAACTGTGTCAGCGAAAAAACTCTTATGACTCGTCATCGTGATGAGGTTACTATCAGAACTTCACCAGCACGGACGATTCTACGCTGACACCGGAGTCCGCCTGCCAAAGTGCCAATCTATATCAGGGTTGGCGCGATAGCGCCCAACCCTAGAATAGGAAAATTTAGCACTATTGCGGATTTTGAGAATTTGATCTTGTTGTAGCTCGAAATATAGAAGAGCTTTTTACACGAAATTTTGTGTGTGTACACCCCTTGGCAATACCTAAGTGCTGGCAAAATTTCAGCCGGATCGGTCAAGTATTTTCTGAGATACCCCCGGGGACCCCCCAAAATTCACGGACTTTCGCTCTTTTTTTTCCCAGAACTTTTCTCGCCGGTAGTTCATCCGAGTGACACCTTTTTTGGTTTTTCACATTTCGTATAGCCTGCAATAGACACGGAAAAAATGGTTTTGCTCGGGTGTTTCCGTGAGAGGCTGTGCTGGGAGGGGGGAAACCCCTTTTTTGGGGTCCAAAAAATGACTAAGTACGAAAAAGTTTAGCACACTTTTTAAGAAGTTGCGCAAAACGGCCAGTCATGATCTTTTGCATGTGAGGTGGTACAGTAGTGGAATAGAAACTAACATGGGCTTTTTTTGAATTTCGGCCTATAAGCCCCAGGGCATGCCCATACCCCCCGCCACGTGTATTACGGGGGTAGGTTCGCTACGGGCAGTGGAGCTATCATGGTTATAGCTGGAGGTCTATGGTTTTGTATACGAATATAAACCCATATGCTGTGCATTCACTGGTATTATCACTTTCTTGCTCAGATGTCGAATAGTCCCCTAGACGGTACCCCCCCCCCCCCCCCCGGTTGGCTGTATGCCATGTATGCGCGTACGTAACTTCACAGTAGAACAATTAGGTTTGCTGTTTGTTTTTCATGATAGTTCAAGTTTTTTCGTGTAATATGGATTGTGAACTTGCGAACATATCATATTAATACCCATTGCCCCACAGATTGCCCCCCCCCCAGGGTGTTCCCAAAGGGGACTCGGGACCTTTTTGCACTTTAGGGGTCGAAAAATTTTTTCGAGTTTATTCTCAAAAATTTGTCTCTAGGGGTAGTTTGGTGTCCTGAACACGAATCTGGGATTTATTTTTGCCTATGCCCACTCTGGACACCCATGGCCCCCAGAGGGTGTGCCACCTAGGGGGTCAAATTTTTCGAATTTGAAATTTTGATGTCCATTGGGGTAATTTGACCCCCTGAACACGAATCCGAGGTTCATTTTTGTCTGTGACTCTCGTGAACTCTCCTACGACCCCTCCTAGGGTACCCCCT
>JASANF010003913.1:0-20830 GCA_030248245.1 Trissonchulus sp. WLG1_4 | reverse complement strand
TTAGTATGAACCGGGCTCAAATGTCTGAATCAGAAACTGTCTGTGTTCAGTTCACAAAAACCGATCTGAACTCAACTAAAACTGTGAGCAGCAACACATAAACATGTTTTTATGTTTTTATAAAAAAATTACAATACCAATACCTTTATCTCCAATGGGCATTTCTGGTTTTCTGGACTTTTTGCTGTCATTCTGAGCCAATCTTAGCAATTTTCTTGTGCTCATTTCTCGATCTTCCCGGAAAGCCTTCAGAGTATAGGCTAAAAAATAAAAATTACTCAATAAGTAAAAAATTACTAATTAATTAATTTTAGTATTATCAAACTCGGCATACTCTACATTGTCAATATCTGTCTGTATTTTGAATTTTCAACATCAAATTCCATCACACAATAATTTCGAAACCACTATCAACAATCAAAATAAACAGACTCCAATGTTAACGTGATTTTAACGTTAGCGTGAAATAGTCGACTGCTAGAAACGTACGAGTGATGATTTTCTCCGCAGCCAAAAACTGGACCGTTTTGTTAGACTTTTTTCGGTTTCACCACAGACAACAAAGCGCCTCTGAAAATACAATAATATATTCCTGTACATAATTTCTTCATATAATTCTTCTAGAGTACATCTAACCAGCCAACACATTTCAAAAAACTTAGAGATTGACCAAAAACTAAAGTCTGACCAAAAAGTGCTGGACCCGGAGGCAAAAAGACACGCGATTTCATTACGAAAAGAATGAATTGCAAGTTCGACATTACACAAAAGTTGAAACTTGACAACTATTGGCAGGATTTTGTTGAAAATTTGGGGCAATTTGGCACACATACGTGTCTACTTTATGCTAAAATTTAAAAAATTATGTATGCTTAGATTTTGTTTGACATCAAGTTCACTAGAAAAATACTGTAAAAAAAGTACTTCCGTGGACTAAATTTCAGGTGTTGATGTTGAAATCTTTTTATGCGTTATTTTACATGTTATTTTAAACAATTTCTGATGTATCATTTTTATTATTAGTTTTAATTCAGTCTACTGCGTGAAATTATTAGAATTCAAAAATTTGTATATTTTCCAAACTGTGAAAAAATTCAAAATGCTTAACTTTCACATAAATACATCAAACTTAGCGTTAGGTTTCACCAAGAGTACATAATAGCGTCTCACTCTATATAGAAGAAGAGTGAGACACTCTCCAGCCTGCCTGTGTTCTAGCAAAGGCAGATGCGCTGGTCGTTTTCAGGCTACGTGTTGACATTTTGTGCAACATGTGGCTGGCCAATCAGAAGCGAGCTCCTATTCTCTGATTGGCCAGACACCAGTGCACGTGCTCCAATCATAAAACGGGATAGGGATAAAAGGTTAAAAACCCATGATTCATTTATAGTCTGCACAAGGGTAGTTTTAGCCAAGATCTTTAACGTGCAAACTAGAGCTACTAAATTCATTGGGTCAACCAAAAGTTATAGCAAGTTATAGAAACAGTCGAAAACGTAACTATCACCTTAATTATTAAGTAATTAATTCATCACTTAATAGTACACAATATATGGGGTGAAGTGTAAACACTGACTAGACTCTACAGTATAAGACACATTCAACACAAATAGTTACTATATATAACATCGAACAACAAACAAACAAACAAACAAACAAACAAATAAGCAAATAAATAAACAAACACACACACAATAATAAAACATGCAGCTTCTAAAATCCGATGCTGATTATTATGAAAAACGCTCAGGATAAAAATTTCAAAAAAACAATACCTTGAACTCCGTTTTGGATCATAGTAAACATGAACTCGACCATCGCTGAGACCCACCAGAATTTGGTTCAGTTTCGGATGCCACAGAGTGCGTATGACGCTCTAGAGCAAATAATAGTATAGGGTACCAAGAGTACATGAGAAAAATACGTAAATAAATAATCAACCCCTTCTTCATGTAGAGATGCTATCTGAACTGTCTTGATCAATAAAATACAAAATGACAGACAAAAAAGTTTCACATTTTTATTCTACAGAGCGAATCCAAAGTTAGTGGATGTGGCGAATTAGATAGTTTGAAGCAATTAAATTTTAATAAAAATATAGTACGAGTAAATCCGCAAAAAACTATACCAGCTAGTTGAAAGTTGGCAGTTTGTCGTGCACTTAGATTAAAGGGAAATTGATCGCGTTTCACTGCATTACATTATATGGCGTAAACATAATAAAATAAACCAAGAAACTCAAATCTAATCCGCTAAATCCACTTTTGAAAAACCCCAAGCTTAGCTACCTGTCCCTGAAAGGGTATCTGATAGATGGGTTTGAAAGTGAGCTTGTCCAAAAACAGGAGGGCCCCGGGTTGGTCCTTATTGAACAGGCGATCCGAAGTGCCCGTGATCACAAGCGAGTCGTCTGGACTCAGCAAGCAGTCGGTCCTAAAACGCAGCGGGTTATACTAAAGTCTGACAAAAAATAGTTGCAACACTTGAGAAAACGAAACATGTGATTTCGCTACGAAAAGAAAAGACTTTGATTATCAAGAGTACAGCAAGTAGTCGCAGAAGTCATGCCACTAAAATAAGTAGTAGCGCATTTATTTTTGTCAGACTAGTCCGTAAAGCCTGGTTTGTACTTGTGAGCAAATCTTAGCTTTTACTTGTACTGAACTTAACAGGTCTTACAAAATATAACAAAATTTAAGTGCATTGTAAATTGTAAATGTCAATTGTACAGTGCAATTAGTGTGAAACATTGTATAGTGCAGAATCAAGTGATTCGTTACGAATTCATCACAATATAAATTCATTACGAATCACCTGCTTTTACACTTCCAACTGTTACAATTGTAAGACTTGTAGGGTGGATTTCACAAAGGTGGTTTTACTAAAACATGGTTTTACGTACGTTTTTATATGATTTGCACATAATTTCATTACGAAGTATCGCCTGATTCTTTGCGAATTTCGTAAATTTTCTTAAACCATGGTTTTAGCTCAGCTGAAGTTTCAGCAAAACAGAGACCTGCTGTGATGCAGGTTTCAAATTTCAACTGCGCTAAAACCAAGAAAATTTACGAAATTCGTAACGAATCAGGCGATATTTCGTAATGAAATTACGTGCAAATCATATAAAAACGTACGTAAAACCATACCTTTGTGAAATCCACCCGTAGGGTTTATTTCACAAAGGTGGTTTTACTAAACCATGGTTTATGTACGTTTTTATATGATTTGCACATAATTTCATTACGAAATATCACCTGATTCGTTACGAATTTCGTAGATTTTCTTAAAACATTGGTTTAGCTGAGTTTCAGCAGAACAGAGACCTGCTGCGCTGCAGGTTTGCAATTTCAACTGAGCTAAACCAGTGGTTTGAGAAAATCTACGAAATTCGTAGTGAATAATTCAATATTTCGTAATGAAATTATATTGTGCTAATCATACAAAACGTACGTAAAACCAATAGTTTAGTAAAACCACCTTTGTGAAATCCACCCGTAATGTTGAGCAACACGCGCATATACACACTCCGCAAATGTCTCGGTGTCTATAAAACTTTACAGTGCGGTGCAATGAAATCGGTTTGTCGATTAATCAATGTAAAATACAAGATACGCCATTTTTCTGATTTTCTTATTCTGATTCTTGATTCTTAGCAGGATTTCAGCGTTTTGCTGTAATCACCTGTTATTTAATCAATCAAAATAAAATCTAATTCGCTAATGTAATCAAATCGTCCTTGTCCTAAAGAAACCTTAAATCACACATATTCGTAGATCAATGAATAACCTCCACTTTTTTTGGCGGGGGGGGGGGGGGTACACTAGAAAAATATAGCCGCTTGTTTGCTCACATTGGAAAAAAACATTCCAAATCCGCGGCTTCTTGTACAGGCTTCCGATACTGACGAAGATCCCATAGCTTCAGCGTGTGATCTGTAAACAGCATTTTAAAATAAAATTTAAAAATTTACTTACACCTTTAAATTGCGGTAATTTTAAACGATTGGTGACACACAATTGAGCTACCGCGCTATTACTCCTGATATAGTCTGCGTCTTACTGCTCCTGATATAGCACCATGTGGCCTGTTGCTCTTGATATAGTATGTGTCCTACTTTCTTGATGCAGTATAATGTGGCCTATTATTGCTCCTGATAAAGAATATGTCTTAAAGTATCTGGTACCACGCTAGTATAATCAATTATGTACATAACGATATGTACATAAGTTCTGTATCAATATAATCTACTATCTACACCACATGAATATGATCTACAACATGATCTACACAAAACCGTGGAATTCACTTAAATCTCAGAACTGAAATTAAAAATGCATCGTTTTCCTAAAAAAAATTACCGGTTGCTCGAGAGACCAGCTCGTTGCCATGGTAGGAGAAAAATAGTCTCGTAACAGAAGTTCCGGACTCGTGGGCTCCTTTGATGTGGATTTGAGGGTAGACCTACAACAATTAAATCCAGACATATTATGTAAAAAAGGCTAAGACTAGAGCCCCCTCATTTCATACTTGTCCTAATTCCTGTCCTGTTCTTTTGTCCCCGTAGATCATCCTACACAGATTAGATTAAATTATTGTTTTGCCAACAACTCATGACAGTGTCTATAAAGTCACACCAATTATTATCTATAACATTGGTCTCTGGCTTGTCAGTTGGTGACTTAATTTTGAGGACAGTAATTGAGCTGACTAATCTAATCCCCAATCTGTTTAATCCACCCAAGTCCCCAAATTATTGATTTTGGTACTAGGCGTGCAAAATTACAGCCAAATCTATATACGACGGCAAAGCAAAATTTGTATACAATGGGCTCTTAAATATGGGTATTTCTGTCATATTTATACGATTTTTACCCAAAGGCTGACCAAATTTTTCGAAAATCTCTTATTTTTACGCTAAAACACGGTGTTTCGGCCAAAATAGGTAAAAATCGGAAATTTTTCAACTCAAAGACGGTATATACTTTTTCGTCAAACTTGGTATATTCAAGGGCAGTCAAAATATCGATCGTCATTAACCAAATAAATTTCCATCTAACCCGTTAAAACCATTTTAAAAGCTTTGTGTATTTGTGAATAAAGCCCACATTATGAAGTTCATCATCACAAAAGATATACCAATTTTACTTCTATCTCCATACAACACAATGTTCAAAACGTACGTAATGTCACCAACAAAATGTGTCAAATTCATATACATAGATACGTACGCTCATACATATGTATTCATCCAAGTACTACTACGTATATAATGCATGTAACTATATATCACAAGTATATACGTACGTACGTATGTGTGTTATATTGTATTGATTTTGAGCTTGTGAAAGTTTACAAGTATATGCCTTTTGGTTGGCCTACACTATGTGGGCCTCAGTTATTCTGCACTTGTGTTGTGTTAATATACGTACATGTGCGTGTACTATATATTATAATATTTGGTGCCACAATTTTTGTTGTTGCTGTATGTAGTTGTTGGTATTTTATTTTTATGTTTTACCTGATTTTACTATATAAAAAGTACATATTCTGGTAATATATATGTAAATTAACATGTTTCGTATTCACATGATTACTTTTATTCACTTTTGTCAAAAAGTTTCGGTCGTTTCCACAATTAACCAGATTTCAAACAAAAATTAAAAATTTTCACCATTTTTTTGGTAGCTTTCGGCCCAATCTATCAAAACATATATAGTAGAATTTCCCCTTTCGGTGGTGTATGACTGAGAATAGTTAAGCTTAGCAACAAATTTTGGGTACCCCTGCCCTTCGTAAAACTCACGCCATATGAGCCTACTATGGCACAATTTTGACCTTTTTTCGATAAAAAACAGCAATTTTTATGAATTCTGGCCGAGATGTAGGTAAGCATCCTTTAACGTAACGTTTTTAAATTGTTTTGTTTTAAAAATATATATGTATATTATATTATATTATATATTATATTATATATTTAAAAATATGTAACTACCATTTTTAAGTGCAAAAATACTTGTATAAATGCTAAATTACAAAAACTAATGAGATTTTGGACAAAAATTTTGCAAAAACCGGAACACTTCTCTCTATTAGCCTTGGCGGGACCCCCCTCTCCCCTGGGACCAAATTTTTCTCCCCCCCCAACTACATGTGTGTTCGATACCGTATGTAGACATAAGTGTAGGTATTATTGAGCAGATATACAATACAAAAAAACAAAGCGCACATTTAACTGAAGCCTAATAGTCTGGTTTCCAAATCCTTGACTTGGTCAAACCAGAACGTCACTGAGCCAGCTCCCCCCCCAATTGGCACAATCTTGTTCTGTTTCAAGCAAACATTTTTTAATCCTATTCTTAATCCATTAAATCCTAATCCTATTCCTAATCCATTAAATCCATATCACAATTTAACCCCTAATTCTGATCCACTTCAGAAATTGGCCCATCGACCCTGATTTCACCATGAAACCAGTCAACCCATTCGCCGGCCCACGACCCAAACAGGATTTGCGCGGCTATCGGATTCTGAAATACGCCACCGGCCTGATTCACTCCGACCGCACCGATCGCACCATCATGTCCCCCCGGGTGCGGCGCTACTTCCTGGGCCAGCTGGTCCGGAACCGGGAGCGTTTGTTTGGTCCCTACGGCGGCGGCGTCACCCGGGAGTCCCGGACAGAGCTGTGGCGTCAGATTGCCGAGGAGGCCATGGCCCGGGGTCTGGTGCTGCCGGCCAATCGGGACTGGACCTATGCCCGGGATGTCATCTGGTCCAATTGCCGACGGACGACTATGGTCAGCTGGGGAAATCTGGGGGGGGGGCAAGCACATTGTGGCATATTTTTAGCGGGGCAGGGCTGGGGGGGGGGCGTATTCGGTCTGGTATCCTTCCATTTCAGATGTGGTGCCCGCGCCAAGGTCCAAAATTTTTTCGAAACGACGATTTGGCGACTTTTTAGCAGCAGCGATGTCGCTTTGTGTTTGTAGTGTTTTTGTGACCCTTTTTGTTAAATCTAGCATCACTGAAGCTATAACAGGGTTTTTTTGTGTAAAATAGGGTGTATTTACACATCGGCCGCCTAATTTACACAGCAAAAAATAAAAATATACAGTGATTTACACAGCCCCATTTTGCCCCAAAAGTTGATGAAACGGCCTATTTTGGTTGTAAAAATTACAAAAAATCGCAAAGTGGCGATTTGTGCCTGTGACCTCTTTGTCCTAACAAAATTAAGTCTAATTTTTGACCCCAAAACAAAAAATTTTCAGTTTCTGCTCTTAAACGGCTTATGATTTTTTTATTTTAGCATTCGTTTTTATGCACTTGAAAGTTGACAGTGAAAAATCAGCCACGCTGAGCCTGTCTGTGCGATTTCTTGTCCTACGTTAAACTACTGTAAAAGTTTTACACCCGGATTTGAAAAAAATTAGTAGGATCTGGCTGATAGAACAACTCTATCTGTGTAAACCATGCATGTACACGGGGTCTCGACCTGGGTGTTAGGGCTTGTTTCAGATTTTTCGAAATTTTAGGTGGGCTTGCCCTGGCGTGTCGGATACTTGAACTGACAGAAACGCAAAAATTTTCAATTATCTCATTTTTTAATTTTCGTATGTAGTTCGAGTCTCAAAGTCGAAATATTACTTTTCACGTGAAAAAACGGTCAATTTTTACCTAAAAAATGCTAAAATACTCACTTTTAAAAATTTACACAACATACCCTTAATTTACACAGCAAATTTTTAATTTACACAACATTTACACAGTGCCGATTTTGAAAAAAAAACACTGAGCTATAATTATATTATATACATATAAAAAACAATTTTCGCCTAAAAAAAGTGTTTATCGTGACTAGGATGACTACCCCCTATTTGGGTTGGCGCCCCCCACCCAAAAAAATTGGCCTCGAAATATATATACCCCAGCATACGTGGGCAGCTGACGATTTTTGCGGGGGGGGGGGTGAGCCACCGGGGGGCGGGGGTGCGGAGCAACTTTTCCGGCTAATTTTCGCTCCGTGAGCCACTGATTTTACCGTCGTGAGAGCACCCTCAGAACAATCTGGGGGGGGGGAGCACCTGTCTGGGGGGGTGACGATGCCTTCTGGGTGACGATGCCCCAAGCCCATGTATGTATACCAGCAGGGTTGGCAAGTCTCGGGTTTGCAACCGAGACCACCCAAACGAGACCTACGAGACCGAGACCAGCCCTTGGGGGACCATTTTTCAAGTTTCAATTTCAAAATTTTTTGAGATACTTTGAATTATGAAAAATTTGTAATTAAATTACAAAAAAATGACCCTTAGGTTATGAGGTATGAGTGTATGACTTGTGAAGTTGCGAGAAACTCAACATTATCAAAAAAATCTTCGTAACTTTAGTAAATTTTGAAAACTTTAAGTCTCATCTGAAATACCGAGACCACCCTATGGCACTATGGCAGGTCTCGGTTTTCCTACCGAGACCGAGACCGAGACCGAGACCGAGACCAGTCTAGTCTCGGTTTTTTTACGAGACCGAGACCGAGACCGAGACTGCCAACCCTGTATATATACCAGGGCACATTAGTGTAAGGGAACCTTCCCCCAAACTTTAGTCCCTTCAGAAAGAGGGAGTGGGGTTCATGTGACGATCTGGGTCGGCTAGAAAATCTGGAGGAGACACGCGTAGATTCGGGGGAAGGTCAAAACCTGCTAGTGCCCAAAAGTGCCCGAAATCGAGCACAAAAATATTTGTGAAATCATTTAAATATATCTGTCTCTAACGTTCACTCAATTTTTACAAAATTTGCTTCCATTAGGTATGTAAGTATATATACCCTACTCTACACAAATATATACATACGTATGTAACTAACTATAATATAATAAATATAAATATATATATATTATTTTCTTGTTTCAGACAAAAGTAGAGCGTCGTCGTCGCGGTTTGCCCAGCACCTTGAACGACACGGACGCCTTGGTACTGCAAGCCCTGGGCCGGGACGATATATACCTGAGCGCTGTCGGTGAAACCGGAACCGGGGGTGTGAATCCGGAACCGGATGACGGACAATCCCAGACAGAACTCAATAATGATCAATCTATCAAGGTCACTTTAAATTCCGACTTAACGCAAATTGAAAACTATTCTGCTTTGTCTCAGTGTTCAATATTTTAGGTCAGATTTTTAGATTAGATTATGAACTGAATTTTAGACTAGATTATGTACTGAATTAACTAAACTAATTCAAGGCTGAGCCATATACCCCTCCCCTTTTTGCGAAATTTTGCTAAATTTAGGGTATTTTTGGTCGACCAGGGGAGGGAGGATCTGCAAAATTTGACCGGAGAGACCCCCCCAAATTTTAACCCCGTTGCTGTATAAATGCCCTCCCCCCTCTTCTACCCCTGGCGGGATCCCCCTCCCTTGGGACCTTGGCGGGACCTTGGCTATCGCTCCCCTGTGACCAGGGGCGTAGCCAGGGCGGGGGGCCGCGACCCCTCTCTTTTGGTCGAACCTGAAAAAATTGTCAACAAGGTCCTCCCTTTGATTTTTTATCGCCCGGCCTAAAAATTTCTGATACGTCTCCAATTGACCAAATTTGGCCTAAAAATCCAAAAATTCTTCCAAATTTTCCGACCGACCCCCCCCAACTACATGTATGAGTCAACCCCTGACCTTATTCGAGATTCCAAATGTCGGTCTGCAAAAGAAACATCTACTGAACTTTTTTCAGACAGAGCCTGATATCTCCGACTGCAATTTCGATTCTCTCACTCACGATCTGTCATGCAATCAGCAACCGAACCAGGACGGAGCTACCAACGGAGACTTCAATCCCAGGCCCGATTTCAGTCTTCTTGAGCCCCCACCGTCTAACCTAGACCCCCCTTTGTCTAATGTAGACCCCCGGGATTCCTTCAGCTCCTCCCAGGAGCCCCAAGATCTGTGGCGCCCCAATAATTCCCCCTATATCGGGGTCACAGAAGAGATTGACCCCACCACAGCGGAGACAGTGCTGGATCGACAAAGTCTACTACAGATCGAAGCAATGGAACTGGAAAACGAATCGAGCCGGCTGAAGAATGAGCTACTGCGAATTCAGGTGGAAAATGCCAAAGTGGAACTGTATGAGAAAAAGTTGCAAATTTACAAACTGGAATTGGATCTAAACTTGAAACAAGCCAGCCAGTCACCGTCCAGACCCAAATGAGGTCGGGATTCACAAAAGGTGTTCAGTTTAGACTCAGTCTAAAAACGTTCTTAACAAAATTTAAGCCTCCCTGACCAAAGATCGACCAAAAGTGCCATTGATTTTTCAAAATCCGGAAGAATGATTTTCTAATTAAGCACCTTCTGTGAATCCCAGCTTGCTGATAGAGCAATAAACTGTTGGCCCTTGGAAACCAGTCGGTGACTTCATAAAAAACCATAAACTAAACTAAAAACACCAAAGTGGATCAAACGTAGTAGATTAAAACTTTTTTAATTTTTGGAACTAAACTCAAAATTGAAGTAGATTTACGAAATTTTGTTCACTAGCGGGAAGTGCTGTGACAACTTTAATCTAATCCGTTTAATCCAAGCTACATAGCAATTGACACTTAAGGGGGTAATTGCGTTTTTAGGTGTTTTTTTGAAAAGCCATAGCTCAGCGTTTACAAATTCAAATCACAAGCGGTCTTTTGCATTAGGTAAAACAATATTTTTCCTAAATGTATGCCAGGCATTGAAATTTAACCTGTGATTTTTGTTTTCAGTATAAGCGACTAAAGACAGGTCCTTTCAAAAATATTGCAAATTTTTACAAAAAGTTTGCGCCACAGCTCTGAAACGTACGATTACCTGTTGAGGCTGAAAGTTTGTAAGGTTTTTGACATGTTTAAAATCCCCAGGCATGTCCCCCACTTTTTCAATAACTAGTCGATTTACTGAGATAATAGCTGAAAAGCAAACGCACCGAAAATTTAAGATATTTTCTTGTAATTAAAACCCTCTAAAAATGTCCACAGGTGAAATTTCGAAAAAGTGAGAGACATGCCTGGGGATTTTGACCTTTACAGTACTGTCCCAAAAATTTATGCTCAGGCGTCACGTATAACTTGAGTACTGGTGGCGCAAAGTTTACATAGAAATCACAAAAACCTCGAAAACGCAACTACCACCTTAACCGACTGGGCTTCATTATTACAGAAAATGTCTACCATCCCATCGTTACAAAGTTGCAAAGTTTTTGTTGTACTTTGTCTATGTTGAATAAAAACTATGCACGTACAGTATATGCAGTAATTGAATTGCCGACGAGCGTCAGAAACGCGTTCTATATACTTTTTACAACTTTTGCAATCTAGCGAATCTGAATGCTCCAACAGAAGCTCCACATTGAATTTTGACATACAACTGTGCCAATGCCAACCAATAAAAAAGGACTTTTGCTTAAGTTAAAAAGCGACTTTACTTAGGCTGTGTGACTGTGAGCAGTTTTGCTAAAGTAAAAAGTAAGTCTGTGTGAACCGGGCCTTAGGAGTGAATATCGGACAAAACTATGCAGTTCAAATACATAAGCAGCTGCTAATTTTAGTGCGGATTCAATATCCATTCCTAATATGTCACCGGACTAAAAGCATTTAACTGTATTAAAATGTCAAGTCCGTTTAGTCTGACTGAAAGCAGCTGTGCTATCCAGAGGTTATGGAATAACATTTTTAGCATAATTTTTAGGCCATTCAATCGGACTAAAGCTAACTCGTTTAATCCGGTACAGAAAGAGGCCCTAATTACCCTAGGTATCGTTGAAAACACCTATTGTATGTACTACGCCTGGCATATTTTTAGTGGGGGGTTGGCGGGCGCCCTCCCCCCCTCCCTATTGCAGATGGGGTGCCCCCACCCATAGCCCAAATTTTTTTCGACCAGACGTTTTAGCGTCTTTTTAGCTATGTTGGTTTGGTAGGGATTTTGAGTCCTTTTTTGTTAAATTTAGTATCAGTGTAGCTCTAATGACGTATAAAAAAGTAACATTTAACGCATATCATTTTTCCGCCTGATAAAATAGTGTTTTATCGTGAATTCGGGGCGCCCCCTTTTCCCCCATAAAAATTTGCCTTAAAATATGCCAGTACGTAGGGGCCAATGTACATATGTACAGCTGTATATACAAAGTACACTGAATACAGGTTGTGTACTTATGTGCCTCAGGTAGCCTATACCTCCAGTCATATATTACACACTACATTATGTAGCAGGCAGCAGGAATTACTTGGTATGGCCGGTAATAAACATTCAAACGGAAAACCAATTAAGACTACTTGGCAACTACTAGGACTAATCCAGAACAACAAACAACCTTTGTAGTTAGTAATCTACCTGTGTAATCTCAATTGTTTACACAATGACAGACATTACAATATTGTCTAAACTAATGAGGGTGATTTTTTATCGCTAAAGCTCTGAAGTTCCAGCTCCAAATCTACGTTAACTTCTTTACCGCTCATTGGATTACATACCTATACAATATACATATATATTGTACATGTACTATATAAGTTTGGCTATGTATTTTTTGTGCTATATAAACCCAAGTAGAGTTCGCAATCGGGTCGGGTTGGTGCGGGTCGGGTCGGGTTGGGTCGGGTCGGGTTGGGTCGGGTCCGGTCGGGTTGAGATTTTCCAACCCGCGGGTTGTGCGGGTTAGTTCGGGTCAAAAATTTTGGGTATATTTCCTAAAGTTTTACCTTAAATTTTTCTGTTTTGATGATATTTTCAACCTAATGTATCCGCTGCAGAGTGATGTAACAGCTTTTTCGAGCTCTTATTTCTTTTTAGCCAAAATTAGCTACTGAGACGTCAATACATGTACTTGGGGTCTCGATTTGGGGGGGGGGCTTGTCCCTGATTTTTCCAAATTGTAGGGGGGCTTGTCCCGACGATGCGGGGGCTTGAACCGACGAAAGCGCTATTTTCAATTTTTGCCTACAAATAGGAAATTACAAATTTGCAAAATTCGGATATTTTTAGCAATTTTTTCGCTATTTGCTCATTTATCTCAGGCGATTTCTTAGTTTTCGGGCACTTTTTTAGCAACGAGGAGGGGGCTTGCCCGGATGGGTCAAATTTGAGTGAGGCTTGTCTTGTCCCGGCATCTGAAATCTGGAAGGGGCTTGCCCCCGCCAGACCCCCCATGTACATCTGTGCTGTCAGCTGTAGCTTATAAAAACATGAAATATATAAAAAACTGGAAACAAAAAAGTGACAAAGAAATCTCAAGTGTTTGGATAGCAGCTTCAGTAGAAATCGGGTCGGGTCGGGTCGGGTCGGGTTAGATAACTAGCTCGGGTCGGGTCGGGTCGGGTTATGAAATCTCGACCCGTTGCGAACTCTAAACCCAAGGTGGACGCGAGTTGGAGAAACTTGAACTGTGGGTCAACCCGCGGGTACCCACTTCTGGCTGCGCGGATCGCTTAATTTTTTTCTGACCCACGAAACCTGAAAAATTACCACTGATGCTTCCAATTTTACAGAATTATTGGTACTGTGTAATAGTGCTCCTCGGTTAAAGTAGCAACATGAATAACGTACACATGTACCCTGTGCAAATTAGACTTGGGCACTTGGGCAGCTACAAATAATCAATCATTAGGTACATAATCAGGGTTGGCAGTCTCGGTCTCGGTCTCGGTCTCGTAAAAAACCAGAGACTAGGCTGGTCTCGGTCTCGGTCTCGGTCTCGGTAGGAAACCCGAGACCTGCCATAGGGTGGTCTCGGTAATTTCAAATGACACTTGAAGTTTTCAAAATTTTTCAATTTTTTTTTCAAAATTAAAATAGAATTCCAAGCACGAAAAGGTTGAAAACTGTCTGCTACAGAAAGGGAATGTCAATTCACCGGCAATTCAAGTTTAAACTTTGTATTATAACACCGTCTATTTTTATTAACCTAGAGTTTCTAGCTAAAGTTTGACTTTAAGCTAGAATGGGTTGTCTGACTTAGCGATGTTGCATTTGTATGTGGAACCTTTCACGCATATGTGAAATAGTAAAAACATTGATCATCATTAACCTAATAGTGCTAAGTTTGTAGTTGATTTGTAATTAAAAATTTGCTGACTTCTGCAACTTGAATGACAATTTAAATTAAACTGTTTAATTAAAGTTTCTCAAGCCCCAACCTTTTAAAGCATGTCAAAATAATAAGGATCTGAAGAGACCTAGTCACAAGCAAAAAATTTTGGGCTAGCCTGTGGGGTATTGGGGTGGTTCGGGCATCAAACCTTAGCCCACATAACTGTGTCAGCGAAAAAACTCTTGTGGCTCGTCATCTTGATGAGGTTACTATCAGAACTTCACCAGCACGGACGAGTCTACGCTGACACCGGAGTCCGCCTGCCAAAGTGCCAATCTATATACATATGCACTACAGCACTACAAACCGCCCTGCGGTACGCTAAAAAGTGTGCGAAACTTGTAAAAAAATGACCAAAAGTTGTCAGAAAATAGCGGAAATATGATCCTATTCGGTTGTCAATTACTCTCTTGCATCTGGTCGTTACTATGTCAAGTTTCTCGCATGTCATACAACCTAATGGTCACTTTTTCAAACTTAATCGCTATTTTTCCACGTTTCAAAGTATCAAACATTTTTAAAATTGAAGTTTAGGTCCCCCAAAGCCTGGTCTCGGTCTCGTAGGTCTTGTTTGGGTGGTCTCGGTTGCCTGGTCTCGGTCTCGGTCTCGGTTGCGAATCCGAAACTTGCCAACCCTGTACATAATATTTTGTCTTAAAAAGGTGGGTCAAAGTGGGTCGACTTTTACGACGCGGGTTGGTTCGTGAGTTACCCACGAGCATCAAGCCGCGGGTTGGGTTGGGTCGCGGGTCAAAAATTTAGACCCGCGTCCACCCCTGTATAAACCTAGTTTAAACGGGGGAGTGAGCTTTTTTTCTTGATCTTATATTGAGTTTAATGAGGGTACATAGGAAATGCTAAATTCATTATGTTGACTTTTGAAAGTAATCAATGCCCATAGTAAACCTAAACACGTTACTACAAATAATATGAACTATTTCCCAATTAATACGTATAATTTATTACAAAAAGGCCCTTAACAAACTACCATACGCATTCACCCACACTCCATTATAAAAAACTGCTTAAATATGCGCTCGTAATTTACCTAATTCATTTGCCCGCACCTAAGCACCGCAGAGGGTCAAAAACCAAGCAACTTCGCCTCTATCACTTTGGCAAAAAATTTAGTTCGTAAATTTATGGCTCTATTTTACATTGAACGAATTAGTTTTAATGGGCCGCTTTTTACACTTTCTTAAACTGGATTGACCTTTTCAATGACTTCTACAAATGCTACAATTGTAACAACGTTTGTGAAGAATCAGTTACTAAGCCTATGTTTATGTCGTGGCTGAAACTGCTATTTGGATGAGTTGGCGATTCATCCGGATGAGACTGCTATAGCCGTTTCAGCCGGATCACACTGATATCGAAGGCATTGGATAAAACTGTTATATCGTAAACTTAAATACAAATAAATAAAACATAAATAAACATCGTACAGTTTCTTTTGAAGCCAACTGTCTGCTTTTCACATAGAAAAGAGGACATCTGATACGTATCTTATATACTACAAGTAATGTATCGATCGTTCTTACTTATCAAATATTTTTTCAATAATTTGCAAAATTTAGAATGTTTTCGATCAATCTGGGTAGGGGATTCCAAAATTTGGCCGAAAAGCGATCTCCCCCCAAATATTAAACCCGTTACATGCATGCGGCATAAGCATATCAGCCCATTAATGATGAATATATAAAGGTGCGGTGCATATATACTCTATATGTACTAGGGATGGAAGTCTCGGTTTTTTTTCCGAGACCGAGACCGAGACCGAGACCGAGACCACGAAACCGAGACTACCGAGACCGAGACCAAATTCCGAGACCGCCAAAACCGAGACTTTGGGTCATTTTTTGCCATTTTTCACCTATTTGTTTGATGACTTATTACAAGTTTTTAGGTAAACTTACAAGACCATGGTCAGACACCTTATGTATATATAACTAACAGCAACATCACGGCAATGTTGGTTACGTTCCTGGTTCTTTCCTCCTTTTGTGTGGATGTGGGGCCGTGTCTACTTAAATACTTTGAAATTTTGACCTCTGTCCCGAAGCAGACGCAATTTGTCCTTGTTCACGCCAAAAAATAGCAATTTCAGACACTGTTTAGCTGAATTTAGTTAAAAATCGCTCAGCTTGTGTTGTACTCGTAAGGGCTGCCACTAGTGGAGGTTGACATTTCCACGATGAGAAATAGTCTCTTTATATCGAAAATTCACATAACTAACAAGCGCGCATCAAAAACGCAGTTTGGCAATGTTTATTTCATTATTTTATCGTTTCTCTTCTGCGTAGATATCACGTGAGGCACTGGCTTTGCATTGCCATTTCTGCCGAAAAAGTGCCACGTGGCAGCAAGCCAAGCCAAGCTAAAGCCAAGCTAAAGTTGTTTCGTCATGTTTACAGAAATTCTAAATTCTACTCTTTCAATTCTACATCGCTGCATTGCCAAATTGTTGGAAAATTATACACACACAGTAGGGACTTTATATTTGTCACTGGAAATTCAAGGGAAGAACTCCGACAGTTTTCTAAATTGATTTCGTTATAAGTCTCGCTTCCTTTAGTGTAGACCCTAGGCTTGCCCGACGAGTACGGTCGGTTTTTCCCCGCTCTCCCTGGCTCCGCATCAAAATTCAGGATGGGTATGTTTTAAGCGTAAATTATAGGGATTGATTTTGAGGCGCTTGGCGCATTTCAGTTTCGTGAGTTCTTCTCTCCCCATTATGTTTTGCACCTAAATTTTGCCCACTGCTCTGTTTCTTTTATAACTCGTTGCCTGTGTCAGTAAATTGCCAAATTTTATACTGCTTGTGCTGTAAGGCTAGTCTAGCGTAGTTTAGTTAGTTAGTTACCGGCCGTAGTCGGGCCGCGTAGGCTTCGTGGTTTTGCCATCCGCCTGTGGCGAAACGGACCTGTCAACTGAGTGATTTGCAGGCGACTGAACCGTAAAACCTAGCTCGAAGCTAGGTGTTATTCGCTGAATTGGGAGACGTAGGCGACAGTCAAAACCTTTGCTAGCGCTCTGCGCAGTTTCTCCGAACCTCCATTAGTCCCCCAGTTCAGGGTTTAACACTTGTATTGGAATTACCAATGTTCTGCTAAAATATACACCCAAGATAAAAAAGGTTTTTAGCTCAAAAATTAGACCTGCGCGTCGTGACGCTCTTTCATTCTTTGCCTCCGGCGTGACACCCTTTTAAATTGTGCCCTCTTAATCCCCTGGGACTAAATTTTAGTTGGGAGTAGAGTCTTTCCTTTTCATCTACCGAACTACATGTGTCATCCTCACCGCATTACAGATTTATTTTTGATTTTTTGCTAAACTCATACTAATTGGAAATTACAGTTAAGTATGTGAAGTCACCGATTGGCATAACAAAGTTGACCAGCCAACACTAAAGATTAAAGAATAAAATATAATAATAATCACACAGACTAACTTGAAAGATAATATGAAATAAGAAACCTAATCACAAACATACATTTTTGTGTGTGTACTGTGTTTACTGATAAACTAAAGAACCATGGTAAAGTTTTCGGCAAAAATCGACAGAATCTCACTGTTTGATGTGAAATTTTGGTGAAATAAAAACTTCCGAAAAAAATTTTCTGCTAAAAATATAAACCAAAGGGGGGACCACAGGAAAATGTTTCACATATTTGAAAAACCGAGACTTTTCGACTACCGAGACCGAGACCGAGACCGAGACTTCCATCCCTAATATGTACATCCATATTCCATGTGCATAACTACTCCCATATATTTCACTCACACAAACACACACACTCATGAAATATACACACATGTAATGTCATCAAAAAATAAAGACCAAACAGGCAACACCATTAAGCTAACCTAAGAATGAAAGTATTAAGAGGGGAATTAGGGGTCACCCTTCCGATCGGAAGTTACATACCGTTGCCAAACTGAGCTTACATACAGTACATGTTCGCATATATTAGGTTTTGTTCTAGGTTTAGGTTTTTATACAATTGTCCTCTGAATCTAGCGGCAGTCTTAGAAATATGACCATAAACAGACACAATATTATGCATATATACATCCACTGCTAACTAGATTTTTTTAAAATATTTCTAAAACAACATCGAGTTTATATTTAAATTTAACGTCTGATTTCAGATTATTTTACTCTGCTAAGAAATTAGTTAAGGCCAATTATATAAAATCCAATTGTAAATAGCAAAACTTTAGACTGATAAAGTTCACCTGAGTTAACTACAATTCTGGCAGACGGCAAGATTATCGTCTGTGAGCTACAGGGCACGTATTTTCACGCCCCCCCCCCCAAATTTCTGGTTTCCCACGACTTCTAACCTGTAGGGGAAGGTTATCGAACGAAATTTTAATATAATGGCGGTATCCCAAGTCAAAGCATTAAATCTGTGGGGGGTGGGTGGTAAAACCACACTGCCCCAAGCCCATGGGCCAATATCTAGGAGCCAGGGCACAATATAGCCTAAAAACCTATTAATTCTGGTTCAGTGCCCAGTTTAATTCATTAAAAAAAAAAGACCTCCTACACAGAGGTCGCTAAGAGTGGCTTCCTGCCAGCCTGACATCACTGATAACTTATCAGAGTTTTCAAACTTCACTTGGTCTTACGGCCCACCGAGCACTGACTAAAGCGGCGGCAAATGGGCCTCTCCTGTATTCCCCGATTGCCCGTATCAATTTATTAAAACATCCACTAATTCTAATGCGCTCAAGCTAGAATCCTTAAATTCCGTCTTCCCAAATATATAGCATCTCTGAGCTGTTATTTGCATATAAATTATGTGTTTTGCGGAAGTTCATATATATAATATTAACCAAGAGTGCATCGGGGTCGGTATTCACAAAAGGTGCTTATTAGTAGTCACAGTTGAATTTTAAAGACTTTTTGAATGAAATATAAATAGGACAACGTAAGGCGCGGTTCATACTCGTGCTTGATCTCTTTACTTTCCCTTCCTGTTTTACATAAGAAATTCCAAAAAAACACCTGACCAAATGACTGAATTCGTGAAAACGGTCACATGTGGCCGAACAGTTTTCTTGGAATTGCTTTGGGACAAAGGACAAGTATGAACCTACCTAGGTTAGTTTAAAACTTGAGTTTGTCATGAAATTGCTTACGTTGAAAATGGGTCATGGAAAATGACAAGAATGAACAGGGCTAACTTGAAACTCAGTTTTTCAAAACAGTTCTTTGCGCCAATTTTTTCTATCTAGCTACAAAAATGGCACTTTAAACAATCGCAGTTATTTTCTCTGTTATTTTCTTTTCACAGAATTTTCGTAATTTTCATAATCTTACACCATCTCAAAGTATCATACATTCAGAGCTCAGTTACAAGCAATTCCAATCTTACACTTAATGCTTCACCGTAAAAGTTTCTTTCACGCTGCCAACAACTTATTTTTCAGATAAATTATTCATTAATTCAGGTTCCATTAAATTCAAAAACTGAAAAGACAGCCAACAACTCTTAAACATGTCTATCTGACCGAATACTGCGGCCCAAAACTATTTTAATTCTTGATTTGTATAAGTTTTTTTCCTTTATTTCACCATTGCAACATTACCAGTTACGGAGGCATATATATAGTCCGACATGGCTAACCTGTGAAATGATTTTAATTTTAGTAAGATACACTACCTAAAACATGCCCAGAGCATTTTTGCTTTCCCATAAAGTTTTAGTATGGGCTGGTTACCACGATGACTTACTGGACTGTCTCTCTCGTTTTCTAGGTTGATATACTATGACAAGCAATTGATAACACTAATCACAATGCTCTTGATAGCACTAATCACAATACTCTTGATAGCACTAACCATATATTAACGGGGTCCAAATTTTCCAAAATCCAAACTTTGGGGGACCCCCCCGCTGATCAACCAAAAATACCCAAAATTTTGCGAAAATTTGGAAAATTTTCCCAAAAAGGTGCCATTTTACTAAATTTTGCCATAATTTTGGGGACCCTCCCCCCGGCTCCACGATTTTGGGGGGTCCCCTCCATCCTCCCCTCATATATTTATGTATGGCACTAACCACACATGCAGTTGGGAAGCCGAAAAATGGGGGCAAACTGACGATGACCCCTACCCAGAATTTAGTCGCAGAAGTCTCGCTGTGGGCAAAACTTTCTGCCCTACGATCTTTCCCATACATGCATGAGGAGAGGTGGGTGGTACCCAGCCCCCAAACTCGAAGACAGGGGCGAGGGTCCCGAAAATTTGGGCAAAAAGTAGAACAAACGGCAGTTTGCAGGGAAAATTTCACAAAATTTTGCACAAAATCTAGGGTACTCACAGTGTTTTAAAAAAAAGAACGCGCAGTTTTAAGAAATGCAACCTATTTTTATCTATGATCCGGCCAAAAAGCCCCAAAAATTGCTAGGTTTGGCAGCAAAAAGTCGACATAGCGCCAGTTTTGGTGAATAGGCATCCCACCCAGAGAGAGGAGGATTGCCCAAACTTTTGTGACATTACATCTTTCCAAGTCTGGCACTAACAACAGATGCACGGGAGCAATCGGCAAAGGGGGGGTGCCTAATACCCAGCGGAGGAAAGGGGTGGTCTCTGGTTTTGTTTTTTATTCAGCAACAGCTGGAAAATTTTCGATTAATTTTGAGGTTTTTCGATTTTTAACAAATTTTTGGGGCACTTTTTGTGGCCGTCAGAGGAGAGGTGCG
>JASANF010003912.1:0-51058 GCA_030248245.1 Trissonchulus sp. WLG1_4 | reverse complement strand
TGTAAGGGCAATATGTAAATATCTACTAGAAAGTTTACGATTGGCTAGCAAAAACCCTCATTCACAGTACCGACCAAACATATTTGCTACATACATATTTCTAATCCTCAGCTTGTGCGGTACGTATCGCACCCCAAGAGTGACTTTCTAAAAATGCGGGAGCTAAATTTATTACATGTATATTTGTCCAGTCCGTAATTTTAATTAATTTGTAATTCTATTGCAAATCTTAGTTCCATTTCTTCTCACAATAAACTTCTTTCAATGGTGAATTGTTGAATGCCATATGTTGCAAACTTGAAAACCTTGAAACCTTATACCGTGAAAAATTTGCCTTACTTTTCGTATTAGGGTCGATTATTACTTACAGCCGTATGTCCGTTTAGCCGTCACAATGACGTCACTAGCAGCCAAGTAAGGGTTGTACATAGCATGGCTGCAAGGTTTGTATGCACGATGCGATGAAAAGCTCCGACTGCAAAGCACGAGTGCGCGCGTGCAGTTTATCAGCCAGCGTCTGTGACGTCATTATTTCGTCATTTTGTCGGCTGAACAGACATACGGCTGTAAGTATAAATCGACCCTCATGTTTTTGAAGTACCAGACTTACTAGACTTGTATTATTAAATAATAAATAATAATAATAACTTGAAAAATTTACCAGATAAATGCAAGTGACGTCTCCAAGAGTTGAAATTAGCCGCATCAGGCTGCACATAGCTGCTATCGGGCAATCGATGAGAGTGAAAAATGAATTTGTTCGGCGAGAAAAAAAGATTACAATAATTGCAGCGGATGCATTTTGCACGACTACTGTTGTATCTGGACGGCATAAAGCTTCCACGGCAGCCCCAGGCGCACTTGTGCATTACATCGAAGGCAAAACTGTCGGGAAGCTTTGGGGGCGGATTGTCGGTCAGAAACGACTTGCACAGACGCTCTGCTTCGCGTTTGGATATCATGCCGCATCTGCAAATAGAAGAATAAATAAATAAATAAATAAATAATAACTAATAAATAAATAAATAAATAAACCAATGTAAGTCTATTTCATATAGCGTGATGACAGTATGTCGATTTATTAAAGTTTGACTTATCAAATAAGCACAACAAACAAAACAGGTGATGTGATTTTTGTGACTACTCGCTGCTTGCAAGTCGTTCTTTAGCGGATTATAAAAATTCGAGTATATTAAAATTTAAGGATGAGGAGAGATTAGCAGATGAAGTTCAGTAATGATATGTATTTATAAATAATACATACTTAATTGGAAGCAAACTGGTTCAAATGAGTCATTGGTGTGTTAAACATTTTAGACCCAGCCAAGAACGACAATTGCTTAACATACATATTGACGGGTTAAATGGGACAGGGGGATTACAGTAAATTAGAGTGCAATAATTTTGCTATATGTTCATATGAGAAAAAAAATATTCACATTCTGTTTTTTATTTATCTTTTCTTTTATTTTTTCGCTTGTTGGTGTGGGTTGGGGTGGGGGTGTGTGGGTGTGGGGTGGGTGCTTTTTGGTTTTTGTTTTTTTTTCTGTGGGTTGTGTTTTGGGTTGGTTTTTTGTTTTGTTGTGGTGTTGGTTGGTTTTGTTGGGGTGTGGGTGTTGGGTGGGTTTTGTGTTTTTTTGTGGTGTTTGTTTTGATAGTTTGGTATTTTCTTGTTATATATACTTCTGTTTTATCTATAGGATAAGTTAAGATTTTGGATGCATGACATTACTGCAGTTGAGTTTGAATAAATTATTATTAAACGATTAGCCCATTTGGTCAAAAATACAGGTCTAAGAAATCAGCGTACTTGCCTAACCTTGTCTACTGTCTTAATTAATTGTCTTAATAAGAAAAGCTAAGTTTGAAGGTGTGATTTTGGCTGTATATTTGTCAGTGCTCTTAAAATTAATAAGTAATGATAATATGTAGCACCAATCTATGTCTTCAGATCACAGTTTTAGTGAAAAAATTAATGAATCCGGAGATAGGGAAAGATTTTTTAGATCGATAAAGATCTATTGAGGCATCTCAGAATTTAAAGCATTTTCGTGCTTTTCAATTCATTTCCGTACCGTCTGGAAGAAATAGGCATAGCTCCAGCCCTCCTTAGTATTTCCAACTGAACTGGAGTGCACTGGACACAAGTGATTCCCAGGGCGACCCGACGGTTGTGGATCTCATTGTAGCTGAACTGCTTAAGTAGAGTGCTGGAAATCTGGGCGAGGCATAGCCGCTCTTGACCGTCGATGTTGAGGGCGGCTATCGGCACTCCCTGAAAAAACAGAAGACAAAAGTGGTTTTGCTAAACCATGGTTATAATTACTATGTTTTAAATACTATGATTTAAAAACTATCCTTTTTTTGTGTTAATTATAATAATGGGGTGAGGTGGCTCTGAAAGGGCTGGCGTTGATGTTCTAAACATGAAATAAGTTTACATTGTGCTGGACGTGACCTGGTTCTCTGGTTCCGGGTCAAAAGAATTGGAGTTATTTTATTGTCAAAACTAATAATACGTTTTTCGGTACATAAGTCAGCGGTAAGCTATATTTTTTATGGTGTCAAACCAAAGCTGTTCTTTATCCTAACTGATGCCGAAAAGTAGAACTTTGTACTAGAAAGCTAAATAAAGTTATGGCGCAAAAAGTTTTTACGTAAACTTAGTTTTTATCGAAAATGTTACGCAACGTCCGTTTTACGGTTGATATAACAAAGGAAATGCGTCCACAGAGTCAGCCATATAACTGTGATTCCTACACAAAACAGTTTTTACTCCATGAGTGACCATGGGGCCGACAATATAGGTCGAAATCTAAAATTTATTTTATTCTAAATTTTTATTTTGCGTTTTTCAGTAAATAAGTCTGGGTTAACGTATATGTAGCTTTTTTGGTATCAAATAAAAGCCCATAGTCTGGTTTATTTAAGTGTGAAAACTAGAACCTTTTACGTCGTCCCTGGATAAAGTTATAGCCGAAAGTTTTTTAGAAAACATTTTGTTCGAAAAAATTCCTCCTCGACTACTCACACCATATACGCACTGAACAAAAGTTCGGAAAAATTTAAATTGTTATAACTCGCTTCAACGTTGACGTAGAAACATGAAATTGACAGCATTCTACTCAGAACTTCCGGCGCTTTCGAATGACACCTTCCTAGACGTTGATGGACGCAACGGTCGATCAGCGCTGACTATTAATTAATACGGAGCGTCGGTTGCATTTTACGTCATTGTGATTTGCTGTTTGTTTTCTAGTTCGGGCCATAGTACGTTAAACGTTTTGATTTTTTAGTTTTGAAAAACTGTACTGCCAGCGTTACGGTGCCTACCTAATGTACCTTTACCGTTACCTACCATTTAGGTTTATAGGTTTAAAAAACTAGTCACAAGCATTACTTCATCTCTTACCATAAGATTAACAGTAGTAACCGCATTCTGTTGTTGACCACCTTTGCTGTGGTCCAGATCTGGGGATTTCCCGTAGTCCGGGCTAATCGAATCGAGAATGCGATCGTTGAGTCGAGTGGGCGACGAATCAACTGAGTTCGAATCGGAACTGATACTCATTATTAATTTAATCGACTTTGAGTCTGAAATATATTGAAGCAAGATATACTTTTTAACAATCTTTTGGTATTAATATATTTTAAAAGTACTCAATTTGTAACTAAAGCCTGACAAAAAGTGTTGTATCCTGAAATTGCGCGATTTTATTAGGCATTATTTTATTTAATTGCAAGCATTAAGAGTACAACGGAGTAATCAGAAAAATCACGCCACCCATTTTGTCTCAGGGTTTAGCAATTTTTGATCAGACTTTAATAAGCATAGTTGAGCGAGCTAAGTCCAAACTGTGGCCTGGATTCGAACTATTACTGACTGGTGGTATTACTACGGACACCTGAGGGAGGTATCCTCATGAAATACGTTATTTTGTGAAACATCAGTTCTCTAGGTTCTGAGAAACCTAATGAAGTCCAATGAATTGATAGGGGTGAAACTATCGTGAAAAGGAATGGGTTAAACCAAGAGTACATAATAGGGCAGAGTATGACACTCTTCCCTATTCTGGTTAACCGGCCGGAACGAAGCTCCGGCAGAAATAGCCGTTTTACGTCTTGATTTCAGGGGGGGCCGCCTCAAATCCCGGAAGTGTCTTGACTTCAGGGAGGGGTACCCGTACCCCCCCCTCGTTTTAGCACACTACCAGCGCAATATTGGTGGTGTCTTGATTTGAGGGGGTACCCCCAACGTTTCAGCACTCTACCAGCTCACATTAGGGTTCATGCTGGTAGTCTGCTGTAACGAGGGGGGTACCCCCTGAAATCAAGACACTTCCGGGATTTGACAGGGGTTTCCCTCTTGTAATCAAGACATGTCTGTATTCGAGGCGGGGTACCCTCACCCTGAAATAAGGGTGTGAAATATTTTGGCCGGAGCATCGTTCCTGCCAATTAGCTAGAATATGGAAGAGTGTCGTACTCTTCCCAATTCTGTACTCTTGGTTAAATTTTATATAAATTGACAAGTATACATGTATCTGCCTATCTGTGAGCTTTTGTGGCAATGCGAAAATTTAAATCCTTGCATACGAAACAAGGACTAGAAACAAACTCCACACTCCATGGATAACATATTTTATGGTTTTCCATCACTTTAGGTGTTCACAAATCATTTAGACAAACAGCTTTAATAACTTATGAGTATGTAATCTCAATTTTTCAGAATTAAAAGTAAATTCATCTAAAACAAATTTATTCATTCTGAGTAAAATTAAAAGTTAAAAATACATATTAAAACTCAAAACTCTAAATAATGGGGAATGGAGCAAAAATAGCTTCTGTTGGTGCAGTGATTTTTTAATTTATATCAACTCAAAACATAATGTTTTTGGTGTTGATGTTTGATGATTGATACTTCCAAATATGGATGTACATTAACTATCAAGCGTTTTTTGAACTTGAAAGCGAAATAATTGTCGCGGCTGCAGCTAACCCAGAAATGAGGACAGTGTCATACTCTTCTTATTATGTACTCTTGTTTTAAGTAATTAGCAAAATTGCTGTTTAATAAAGCTTAACGTCAGTTCTTACGGTAGCTAGGCCGTGTTGAATAGACCAGGAAAACATTCCTTTTATAAGGTAATCAGTTTTGAACAAGTGAGTTTAATAAAACCTAATTCTAATGGTCGTGACTCCATAGCAAACTCATAATTCACAAGGGTTTGCTGAAACTTTCGTGATACAAACTCTAATCAGTAATTCTAGCTTGAAAGAAATTAGTTAGTATTTATTCAAATTTAATCCTAGCAGCCTAATGAAGACCAAACTGCCACTTTGAGCCATTATTAAAAGTTCCAGGTAAATTTTATCGTTGGACAAACTTGAAGATTAACTCATATCTCCCCCCAGAACAGAATAAAATTATCACGAACCAACTTTAATAACTATAATGACATCAAATTCAAACCCAAACCTTTATGATAATTTAATTTCTTGATAGGTTATGTAGTTTATGCTTCCGTTAACACAAGCGGGGGCAAAAACAGAAAATTTCAGTGCCTCAGACCCCCCTCACTTTGTTTAGAATAAACAGACAAAATACCTAATTGAAAATTGGAAAATTAAGCGGCGCTTTGAATTCGCATAATTAACTCTTATGGGAATCCTTTCAGATACTTAATTTAATTCGGTATTAGCATTCAAAATGTGACTTAATTATTGGAAAACTTACTAGGACTGATTCTTTGTTCTGTGTTATAATTATGAGAAACAAAGAAAACCTACCTAAGCTTACATTTTACATGATAAAAATTTTGTTCTGTTAATTAGTGTTATTTATTATTATGTCGTTGAGGAATTAAGCGCAAATTAAGTTTAGAGTATACCGTACGAAACGTCAATAAAATTGTTTAGGTTTCGCTGTCATTGCAATCAAAACATTTAAAATTCCTTGGTGGGATACTGTAAACTGTAATATGAAAGAGAGTTTGAATTTATAAAATTTAAATGGTTTAGTTTCACAAACGACCAGCTATTTGGAACATAATCACTATGATATGTTGTGAATGATGTAAGAATTAGTAAAAAATTATTTGGTCTAAGTTTATAGCATTATTTTTTTGCTCCTCTTCGATGAAAATTGGCCAATTGTTTTTTAGATTTTGGGAATTAACCTAAATTATGCAATTGATGAAATAAACAATTTCAAATATTTTTAGACCATATTGCCACAATATAAAAAGTCGAAATGTTCAGCATGTTTCTGCTACATGTCCACTCAAAGGACCAATTCCTAAAATGGATTAAACGGATTATATTGAAATTTGTTTGCCTAATTAACTTATCTCGATGCTGAGGTAGACTTGAAAATTTTGTGTACAAACGGGATGTACTACAAATAATTGTTATCGCAAACTTCGTATAAATTTATAAACGATGTCATGAGCTATTGGCAAAACAAGTTTTATTCTAATCCGTTTAATCCATTTTAGGAATTGGCCCAAAGTTACTTGCTACGGACTATGGAGTCAATGTCAAAGTCACTTGATTTCGGAGTCAATGTATGTATGTATGTAGGTATATGAAGTATGAACTAAGTCTGAAATCACGTGACTCCGACTCCACTTTGACTCCGAAGTCTGTAGCAAGTAGTTTTGGTCGGTACTGTAGTCTCAACAAACTTTCTGACAAAATTCGAGACTTGTGACATTAGGTAAAATTAATTTATGATACCCTGAAGGTCAGGTAATCTGTAATTCAGTCCAGCCAAGACAAACAAAAAGCAATTGTGGGGATTGAAGTTTGCTTACTTCCGAGTGACATTTTTAATCACAAGAGAACGGATTGGACCCAGGTCTCTCAAATTATTCTCATAATCAAATCTATAACTATAATGAAACTTTATTATTAATAGGATTCTGGATAACTTTGTGAAAGATTAGATTACATAACTGGAACTCTAGAAAACCCTTTTGGGTGGATTTCGCAAAGGTGAACTTACTAAGCTATGGTTTTACGTATGTACGTTTTGCATGAATTGCACATAATTTAATTAAAGAATTATTGCCTGATTCGTTAGCAAATTTGTAGATTATTCTTCACCGTGATTTTATGTCAGTTGAAATTTCAAACCTGCAGTACAGCATGTCTGTTCTGTAAATGGTTTAGTTAACTAACTTTATGAGCTCCAACCTTTGGTTTGGTCAGAAAACTGGTTAGAAATGGTATTAACGATACAATGCTAATAAGCAATTGTAAAAGCTGAAAATATTTTAAGCATTAAAGATTTATGATAGTTTTAACGGTCGAATTACATGTAAAAAGTGATAAAAGTAGTTAACGTTGTTTAATCGTAAGCACAAACATTTATTAACTGATGCTGGTAAATTAGATAACCTTTAATTGCTTATTTTCAACATGCAAAGATTGCTATTTTCCTGCGGCATTCATCTTGGTAGAAATTAACAAATACATATACGTCCATTTTCTACATTTGTCCTTTTGACCTTAAGGCCCGGTTCATACCTGTCCTTCAGAATAGGGACAAGAACTAGTAGAATTTTGGTCAGCATTTCGCAGCATTAACAGAATCGAAACACATATTTCACTTGACATTAACTTTATGTGTGCAACAAATTAGCTCAATGTCGTTTCCTGAAACTGGTTAAGGACAAAATGATAAAGACTAGAATATAAGCATGAGCTACGGATACGGACAAGTAAGTGAAGCTGGCTTAACAAGTCAGGATATATAAAAATTAGAAAGCAAGTTGAAGTGTTTCGAAAACAAAGATCAGTTCAACAAAAGCAGATCAGTTAAAATTGTATTTCTTATTTCTCCGATAAGTAGGTTTGATAGGTAACGAATCTAGGCTAGGTGCGCCTAGGTTAGCGTAGGTCAGAAGTAACTGCTAAAATGTGCCTAATTAATGAAAGCTTGCTTTTATAAGCAGAATAAGCTAGCGAAAATGTCAAAAAAATAAAAGTCTTAAAATTTCAAGGCTTGAAAAGAAAGCTAGAAACATTAGGATATCTGTCACTACTATTAATTTTATCGTTAATCATGAATTATAAACTCCAGATGGGATAAGGTTATAAGGGGAGGTACTTGTTTAAAATTTTTAATTATTTATTTATTATTATTATTTGTCATATTAGTTATTTAAAATGATGAACTGAGGACTTGAATCCATTACCTGTAAATATGACAACTAGAAAATTAAACACTAAGCTAAAAGGTATGGTAAAAATAACTTGTAATTACTACATTTTTTGTGCGTTTTTAAGTACAAAAAACCCCTTGCACTTGTGACCGTAGGAACATGTCAGTGATGTCACAAACTGGGTGCATAATTTTGAGCGCGATTTGATTTTAAATTGAATCTTCTGCAAAAAATTGATTATAATAATGATTTTAACAAAGACTACTCATTAATCTTGATGCAATTAAGCTAATTAATTAATTATTAATTGAATAAATTAATAAGCATTGTTAAAAATCTGAAGGTTGATAGTCTTATTAGAAAAATTAGTGTTGATAAATCTTGCGACAAGTTTTCCTAGATTTTCTGACGTAATCTGACTTATTATCCTTGACTGCTTGTAAAATAATTAGTTTCGGTTAATTTTTTAGTGGTTACGTAGCAGTTTTTTGTATATTACTTCTATAAGACGTTTCTTGTAAACTACAAAAGTATAAGAGAATAGGTATAAAGTAAGTTTTTACTATGACTGATGTATATCCAGGGGTGAAAGGCGGGTTGTGGGTACTTGAACTTGCGCGAATTCAGCAAGTTATGTACAGCTAATCCTTTATTTCAGTTGAAATTTCTTGCATTTTTCTTTCATTTCATTTTCTTTCAATTTTCTTTCTTTCTTTCTTTCTTTCTTTCTTTTTTTCTTTTTTTCTTTCTTTCTTTCTTTCTTTCTTTCTAGCCGCCAGTTAATGACCAACGGTAGCTACATATCGGGTAGCCAGCTGGGAAGCAAGCAAGCACTTTTATTTGCAGGTCAGCTTTGCTGCTGACATGTGTTAACAAACTTTAATGACCGCACTTTGTTGCTAATAGCATTTTATCGGCCGAAAAGCTCATTATTATCAGCACACTCACTGTCTCACGCACACACACACATACACACACAGGTGCGAACCGCTTATTAATTGCCGTCATAACATCATTCGGTCAAAATTAGCATGGGGTCATTGGCGAGAGAAGACATAAAGCACTAAAGTAAACAATAAGCCCACTAGTAGAAGACGGCCACCCGCGTATAATAAATTGTTAACTCTCTTTCTTTCTTTCTTCCTTCCTTTCTTTCTTTCTTTCTTTCTTTCTTTCTTTCTTTCTTTCTTGCTTTCTTTCTTTCTTGCTTTCTTTCTTTCAAGAAAGTCTTTTTTTAATTTTCATTTTTCTTTCAACTGAAATAAAGGATTAGCTGTAGATACCAGTTTACAAAAATATAGGTCTGCGCAGTAGTGCCATTTGATTTTCGTAGCAATGTGAACAACGTACAGTGTGGACAATAGCCTTGGGAATCAGTGAAAAACAATCATTTATATAGGTATAGCATCTTAGGATCTTATCCAAAATTGAATTTATCGGATTAGATTAATTTTCATTTCGTCAATAACGCAGCGTCAGCTTAACGTAATTTATTGAAGCTTGGCACACACCGAGGTACTGTAAGTGAGCCATGTGGGGCAAAATTGCAGCCGGCTATTTTCATTTTGTGCTGCGCTAGTAGCAAAATTAATTTGAATTGAATCCGTTACATCCAATTTTGGATAAGGCCCTTAACCATGGTGGATCGAAATGGGTTGTTGGTCGACTGGTACCGCGTGAGTGGTACGGTGTGGGTTGGGTCGTGAGCTAACAACGAGTGTCAAGCCGCGGGTTGGGTTAGATCGCGGGTCAAAATTTCGGATCCGCGTCCACGCCTGTGTTCATCTATAGTTGTAGGTGAATTTAAAGCGTCTATGGTTGAACATCCGGATTTAAAAAAAAGAAGGTGGTAAGAAATATTGTCAAAAAATAGCCAAAAAGGCTAAACGTACAAACATTTGCTATAAAACAAACTTATCATAGGATATACACTTAAAAAATTGTTGAAAAACATAAAAAATGGGACTGTTACAGTAGCCTGAATAGTTTATTTCGCATTCTGTAATTTTCTTTTTTTATCAAAATGGACACAGCGGCCCCAAATTTGCTCGCTTTCAAACCCATTTTCAAAGCACTAAAACTTAGTATGCAAGATTAGTTTGCAAATTAGTCAATCAGTTGACTAATTTATTAATCAAGAAGTCAGTTTTAGTTAAGTCGCTAAATATATTTTTTATAAGGAATAAGGCATTTGCTTGCTGATCATTGTGCAACTCAGCCAATTATACATAAATCGAAACAACAAGTTTTTTTCAGTATCGATAGTTGCAAATTGTTTTCTAAAAAACCTACTGATTACTTTCATTGAAAAATGGTTAACAATGGACAACTCTGTCATACAAATGATAGTTTGCTTAATAAATGGGCAGGACAGCTAAACAAAAACTGAAGTTCAAAAGGTTAGCTGTCAGTTGAATGGGAAAACAAAAAGCTTACGTGTAAATAATATTGAAAGTTAGTTATTGATATTAAATTAGTTACCTATTTAAAATCAAGATAGGGAAAAACGTGTCAGAATAAACGTATGCATACATATTGGAATCTGTAAAGCTCAAGAAGACATTCTTCAAAATTTTCATTATCATTGCTGCTGATAAAACTTCATTTTGAGTATCAATAGGTAACTCTCAGTGTGTAAGCTTCTTTTCCCAGAGGGTCCACAATTAGTGGCCCCGCGCCCCCCCCCCTTGGGAGTTCTTTCTGGGGATCCAAACTGGAAAATATTCTTAAAACTCTAACTCGTTGGAAAAAGACTTGACGGAACACCAGTCTGACAATGACGCTTGTCACTGATTTTAGGATAGGTACATTACACATTCATCAAACTTTTTAACTCTACTGCTGATGAGTTCACAAGAAGTAAAAATTTCGTACTGACTGACCATTGTTTCATTATTGTTTATTTGTTTCGTAACAAGCTAAGGGCTTATATCATTTACCGCAGTAAACAAGTATTTCAACACAGCATTGAACTTAAGAAATTGAAAATCATCCTCAAAATGCCACTCGTAAAGTGGCGACTGTTACCAGAATGAGATTCTTCCAAAATGTAATGAATGACTTAAAACTAATCGCCTTTGCATATTAATTGGATTAGATAAGCTAAGCAATAACTAAGCATACGATCAATTTAACTTCATAAAATGTTGCATGTAAATGCGGATGACTATGTTTAATCGTGCTAAAAGTTTTATAAACTTTTGTCAATCTTATGTTGAGTTACTGAAAATAATCTAGTTAATCTAATCCACTTAAAATAGTGTACGAAAAAGACCATCGAAAAAAATCTGCAGCCTGCTGACCCCACTATTACACCTCGTAATTTTCATTTCTGTAAGACGCGTTGTTGCAACTGATTGCGTTTTGTACATGTAGAGGGTCCGTCGGCATTAGCTTTTTTGCCCCACGTAAGAACATGCTGCACTGCACTATCTTACATCTATATAGTTTCTTCTATAGACTGAGACACTATTATTTGGCTATCCTAACGTTAATATTTGTTTACTCGGAAGCGTCAATTTTTGTCGCAATTTCTGCCTTGGCACCAAAATTGATCAGAAATATAGACAATTGTATTGATTAAATTTGTCGAAATGGTTTTACTGTGACAATTAAGTTTCAAGTAGCTAAATAATACCTACTTATTTTGCACCGACGCTAGGTGGCACTTCAAAGACATTGACATAGTATCGCCTAAACACTGTTTCTCGTGAATTAGCAAATAATTAATTGAAGCTGTTATTCATGATTGTTATTTAGATACCTAATATTTCTAACTTATTAATCAAAAGTTTGAGGTGAAAACTCGTCACAGAAGTAGTTTGATCTAATATTCAACATTTTAGTCACAGCTAAACTCTAAAATTGATTGAATAGCAATGTCAGAATTGGAGACAGGTTATGAAGATAGATTAAGCCAGAGATATGCCACAATACGTATGGAATTTCGTCAAAACGCTAGCAAATTGTTACCTAATTTTCAGGAAAACATATTTAATAATACGCCTCTTATCTTGTCGTATGTCACATAAATTATTTTATTCCTATTTCTTACTGTAAGAAAATTAATAATATAATAGCTTCTCGTTAAATGCGTTCATATTTCACCTAAGAAGACGGCCTTGTTAAGCGAACGCTCTTCTTAGATACATTTCTTAATTAGCAAGAACATGACAATAAGAGGCAAAATGAAAATCGGGCAGCAAAAAATACCTTCGACAACAAAGAAAAAGCCTGATCAATCAATACAGTAAAGATTCGGGACTTTTTCCTATTGTGTCACAGCCCAACAGGTCTTTAATTTTGATTTTGTATTCTCTGTGTGCTGCTAACGCTAATGTGCTCATCTTCGGAGTGTGTCCCAATTTTGAAGGATAGAAATAGAGACGCCGGGAGTCGAACCTGGGCCGGTCGTGCCGGCGCCGAGAATGCTAACCACTAGACCATAGCTCCCAATTTTTAGTCGAAAATATGTGACAATGTAAGTGGTGAAAATAGGTGAATGTATAAGTTTGATTTTAATTAAAGCGAAATTTCGATCACATTTTTTGTTGTCGTTATTAATCGTATAGACAGAGGTCAAGCAATGGGATCGATATTTTTTATCCGTATTCCGTTGATCAACATACAGAACGGAAATTTTCAAAATAGATGGAATTCAAAAATGCAGTCTAACGTTGAAACCAGTCCAAGACACTCTATTTTAGTAATTATACTGGGAATGCTTTATGAGCATCATAACGAAAAATTATGCACGAATTACAAGATTGCTGCTCTTAGACTGCGTTTAGCAAAACTGAGCTAAGACTGCCTTTACGCATTCTACCGCCAATGTTTTACTAAGCCCAGGCAAGCCCACACATATTAAATGTCTCTCTATAGAATAGTTTTATAGGTCGATAACTTGAAGCATAATTATGAACAATAACAAAGCGTTAATAAAAAAATTACAGAAAAACAAATCCCAACAATTCGACAAAAACTATGAAGTTAATAAAGGCAATTAGACGTAAACGCTACAGTAAGACATTGCTAGTAAGTAAGAATTCTATGTTTGCTAGTAATTAAGACTCAACTAACAAAGCTAATTAGTGTTTGAGGTAACTATATGTTTATAAGTTGTGTTTATTACAATTATAGCTAATAACCACTCATTAGAATTCTTGAATTTTTCGATGACCTATGTACAATAACAAAGACAAAGCACCCTTATTAAAAAAATGTACTTAAAACTTGAACATTACATGCATGCGTGAATGATTCACAAACTAGAAATACCGACAAACTGATAAACTTGCTTTTAGTGTTGACACATGTTGTACAACTTACATGCATATTTTAGCTCATTTGCATGTTACACTAACTAACTGGATATTCTAGCGAGCTGATTTCACATGCTTGACTCCAAAATAGTTTTTGCGCGGCCGCCTTAGCGGCCGTGCATAGGTACTTGATTCAGTCAATGCACTAAAACCAAAATTGCATGTAAATCAGGCTTAGTTTCAGTTCAGTGCATCAAACTGAAGGCTGATCAGGATGTGCATGTGCTGTGTGTGCGTGTGTGTTGTGCCGCTATGCGAACGCGCGTGTGTGTATATGTGTGTTGTCATGTAACAGGCTGTAAAGGTTTGGAATATTAAATAAGATGCGATGTGATGTAAACTTTTGTTGCCTGCAAAAAAAGAACAATAGCAATGAATGTTGCAGCGGCAAGAACGTAACCAGCTGTTGCAATCCGGATCCTGATACTGCAAACTGGTGAGAAGTTCGCAACCGGGTCAGGCTGACCTTGGATCAAACCCGGTCAAGTTTTGATTTTACGATCTGCGGTTTTTCAGGTGCACGTCACTTCCAGAAGGTTTTAGATGTAAAACAGTAAAACGCGTAGATTTTGACATTAAATTTTGCTTATCAGTTTAAGTATTTAGTAAAAGTGTTATTACACACATTAAACCATTTTTGAAGTCTAAAAACTAACATTTAAAAAGTCACTTGCTTAAATAATTTGTTTTTGTTCCTTTTTTCTATACTTTCTCTCAACAGTTCGGAATTTGCGGCGTTCTACAATTTCAGAATAACATCAAAATAAGAAGTCCATTCCCTTACCCAAAATAAAAAAGTAAAAAAATTTTTAATCATAAGACGTACTTGGTAATGACAAAAGTGGACAAATGTGTGAAAGATTACATTAGCGTTTGACAATCTGTGAAACATCATCCCGACAGATTTCACTAATCAGTATCACTAGTGCAATTCTGAAACAATGCTGTTCTGATACGGCATAATGCAGTACTGGGTTAAGCAAGAGTCTGTTTAACCCCCTACTTTTTTAATTTTTGAAAATTGCAAATTGCAAAAACAATTTTTAACAATCGCACCAAGTCCAAATTGTGCCAAGTGTTGCTCTGAAGGAACATTATGCAAGAAAGGTAAGTTAAGGCATTTACAGTAAACTTTTTGCTAGCGTTTGTGGGCTAAGTATTCCGAGCAATACTAACTGAACGAGGTACAACATATACAACGTATTGCTAGAAAAACTGAATTCAAAAATTGCTGAATCCTGAGACAAAGGAGGTGGTGTGATTTTAGCAGCTACTCGTTGTACACCTCATGGCTGAAACTAGTTCTGCATACAGGGGTGCCGTGACATTAACATTTGGACATTAATTCGGGTCTGGTCAAGTTGAGTCTTAAAATTTTGCACCGTTGCGATCTTTACTTGCTGCGACTATCGATTTGATTGGGCTGTAACTATGACAGTAACAGCGACAGCTACATGTGGTAGCGGCTAAGCTATTTTGGCTTTAGGAGCTCGTTTCTGCAAGCAACGCTTTTAACACGCGGTTGAAGCGCGACTTAGTCTAGAATTTATCGTGACCGGCTCGTGACCGGCTCTAATAACGAAATTATTAGTTTTTTAGCTGATGCATCCAGAAACAAAGGCCCCATATTTACCTTTCGGCGTTCTAAGTAAGAAAATCGTTCCATGAAAGCGTTTTCCATTGCAACTTTTTCATCTTTGTGCGCAGAACATTCCTAAAAATCGGTAAGGGTGTTGTATGAGATACACTACAGCTACTGCAACATAAAAAAGAGTTTCCTCAATGCTGCGCTTCTACAGATGTAAATACATATAGATGAAGCAAAGATAATCATTCAGCAACTACATAAGTATTCTTTATTCTTAAATCGTAAGGAAATACAAAATAAGAAATACGGAATGCTGATAAACTGACAAATCAAAATAATATAAAAATTCTGAAAATTCTGAATATCAAAAATAATAAATACCTAGCTAAACATAAAAATGAGTATAAAAATAAAATAAATAATAATAAAAATTCATATTCGTACTACAACTGTATGTACATATGTCAGTTCAGCCAGCAAAACAATTACGCTACCAGACACATTCAACTGTTAGCCTGATAAACGGACATACGGCTGAGCGAAAGAATTAAACCTAACATGCGATGCTTACAACATTACAAATCCACTATCCATACTTGGCCATACTGACCTTTCTGAGCTTGGCTTCGGCCTGAACTGACAAATTGTATTTTTTGATGAGCATTCGTTCGTTGATTCTGAGAAACGTGTATTTCCGCGTCATCTCGGCCAGACGTCGACGGACTTCCACTTCGTCATGCGTCAGTGTGTCCAGCAGGCGCTGAAATATACAAATTAGATTAATTGATTAATTGATTAATTAAATGATTAATTAATTCATTTAATTCATTAATTAATTGCTTGATTAATTGAAATATTAATTGATTAATTTTAGTTGTTAGTAATTAGAGATTACTGCTTCGATTGCAGTGCGGATGAAAAGCGTTTTGTCAGCTTGTACTTTGTACTGAAAAATTGAAGCTGGTTATTAATTAGTTAATTAATTAAATAACTATTTAATAAATTACACAAATCTGAAAGACTAGTTAGTTAATGCTGGTAAGTTTAGCAGAATAAAATTGAATTTATTAGTTAATCACTTTAACTACATATGTTACGATCTAAGTAAGCGACTAGTTCAGCCATTATTTTAGATTTTATTGAATCCAATCTAATCACTTCGATTCAATTTTAAGGCCTTACAATAATTTTCAGGTCAAATAGTACCGAAAAGACCTCATTATTAATTTATTACGTAATCATAAAATAATCATAGTTTGACCTATTTCATAGCTTCATAAATAGGCTTACGAACACAATGAAGTCTTAGCATAGTATGCTACTTTTTATACGTTTTAAAGCACGAATTACTTACTAATGTCTGGCTAAAAAACTGTAGAACACTGAGCGAAAACAGGTAGCGTAATTTTAGCAGCTTCTCGCTGTACTCTTGACAGCTGATATTCGCTCTATTCGTAATGAAATAACATGTTCTGTTTTGTCCCAGGGTCCAGCATTTTTGTCAGACTTGAGTCTTAATTTTCTACATAGGTACCTGAGTAAATCCAATAAAGAAATACTCCCCTAGGGAAGAACCATATCTCTATCTTACATCAAATTCTTCCATTTTAACTTCAGCCGCACTGTGATTAATGTCTGAGTCTTGCAGTCGTTTTTCGAGCCCCTCCTTTTCCCGAGTCCATTGCTCTTGAGCGTCCACGTGCTCTTGATAGAGCAATCCTTGTTGGTGTTTCAGTACTGACAGCTGATGACGATAGAGCTTCATTGATTCTTCGAATTTTTCTAACTGAGCTGATTTCAAACTGCATTCCTGAAAAAAATGATGCTATTCTAATTAGAACTTGTGATTTTAAAATACTGTAGCTAAAATTGAGCAGTTATATGTAAAAAATGATAGTAAAAAGAATATGTTGTATTTTACCTTAAAGAGGACAAGATTGTTTTTTGGCAATCAACCCAGTAAGTGTCAATTCATACCCACAGCTGTCCACGGAGTTATTTTATGCAGTTTGCTCTAGAAAAAAGCTATATAAGCACGAGATACGTGATGCATAACTTCGTAGCCACATTCTTTATTTTTGATATTCCTACTTTTGATTGCCAATAAAATTGAATTGTGAGAATTTGTACATAGTTTTCTGCAGTAACGCAAAAAACGTCCAATACCTTAAAGAGCTTTTGTGCTGTTTTGATTTGCTTCTGACATTTAGCGACTCATCTTATATTATATACAAAATAAATACTAAAAGAACCGGTACAATTTAAACGTCCAAAACTTGTCAATTTAATGAATCGTTGACTTGCGGTATTTTTATTATTATATCATGTTTTTATTTTTATGGATGCTATTATTATTGTTGGATGTTTTTATGTTTTTTACTTAGCCGTTATTGTCAATACTCACTCGCATACTAAGTGTTGCGTCATCTATAAACAGCATATCACGAAAACCTATTTATACAATCTGTTACTCCAAGTCTTACCCAAAACCTGTCAGAAACAGCTTCAGTAATTTGCACTGCTTTCGGAGCATAAGGTCTTATAATATTATATTACTTGTCTCTGTGGGTGTCTTGTTTTCGATCGTTGCTTGGTATTTGCTTCCCACAATGGGCAAAATCACAGACATTTCGCATCTAGATGTCTACGGTGGAATGCATAAAGGCAGTCTTAGCGCACTCTTGTTCAACGGAATCTAAGGGCCACATTCCAACCTATGCAATAGGGCAAAAACCAATTTCCTTTAAGTTAAAGTTAAGGTAAAGGCCGTTGCTTCAATTTAAGTTAAAGTTACAGTTAAAGTAAGGTTCAGGCGTCAATTTAAGTGAAAGTTAAAGTATGCCGAAAATCAAGGACCTTTATGTAACTTTTTTTACTTAACTTTCATTTTAAAATTAAAGTAAGGTTGTTTTAATTTTTTAAGTTAAAGTTATACTTAAAGTAAGACCTCTAACTTTTTCTGAACTTCAAGTTTAAGTAAGACCCGTAACTTGTTTTAAATTTCGGTTAAATTCAAGTTTAACGTTTTTGCCTAACGTGTTTACCAAAGTTACGTTACGATTCAATTATTACGTTACGTTAAGGTACGTTACGATGTTCTTAGTTACTAAAATTATTATAAAAATGCCCCCATTGGGCATCACTGAGGTTAGAATAGGAAGTTCTAAAGCGGAAAAATGCAATCTCGCTCGTTAAAGATAATGGACAAGTTTGCTGTGAATAGGAAAAATTCATTTTGTTAAAGTTGGTGGACAAGAGCGATCAGAATAGCCAGCCCCATGACACATTAGCGCTTTCTGCACCCTATTCGCGCGAATCATTCGTAACCGTCAGCTTCCGAAAATGCTAATATTGCGTTAGATAGATTGCAACAGACACGCAGAAATTTTTAAGTATTTCGTCTCTAGCGCGTGTCGTAAGAGCGAGTATCAATCACTTGTCGTTTGATCTCATTAACATAAGCTTGATTGCATAATGATACTACAATACAAACCATAATAGTTGGTCGAATTATTACAACGTAATATATACTGTAATGTCCGCGCAGCACCTGGCATGGGCAGAACAGTTCGCCTATTTGGTATTCAGTTACCATTTATATTGTCACTTTCTGTTATTGGTCAACAGTAATTTCTGCATCGGTCTACAAGAGTACACAAACCTTTTCAATTCAAGAAGGCAAAAAGTCTTAACTATATTGACTTTATAATCCGCGCTAATAGGGTGCAGAAAGCGCTAATGTGTCATGGGGCTGGCTATTCTGATCGCTCTTGTCCACCAACTTTAACAAAATGAATTTTTCCTATTCACAGCAAACTTGTCCATTATCTTTAACGAGCGAGATTGCATTTTTCCGCTTTAGAACCTCCTATTCTAGCCTCAGTGATGCCCAATGGGGGCATTTTTATAATAATTCTATGCGTTTTTCCGCTTTAGTTAAAAATTTTCCGCTTGTTCCGCCATGTTAGGACCATTAGGAGGGTACCCTGAAGGGGGGGGGGGCGTAGGGGACTAAGAAGGCTCCTAGACGAAAATGGACGTCGGATTCGTGTTCATGGGCCCAAATTACCCCTAGAGACATCAAAATCTCAATTTCGAAAATTTGACACCTTAGGACCCCCTAGGGGGAGGTACCCTGGGAGGCCGTAGGGGGACTCAGAGGCGGCCAAGAGGAAAATGGACCTTGAATTTATTCATGTTCAGGGGCCCAAATTATCCCTATGGACATCAAAATCTCAATTTCAAAAATTTGACCCCTTGAGACCCCATAGGGGGGGTACCCTGAGGGGGGTCGTAGGGGGACTAAGAAGGGTCCAAGACAAAAATTGACCTCGGATTCGTGTTCCGGGACCCAAATTATACCTAGAGACATCAAAATCTCAATTTCGAAAATTTGACGCCTTAGGACCCCCTGGGGGGGTACCCTGAGGGGGGCGTAGGGGGACTAAGAAGGGTCCAAGACAAAAATGGACCTCGGATTCGTGTTCCGCTTAGGTCACTTTTTGACGAGACCTGAGACTTCTGCCAATTTGCCTGCGGTGCCAAAGTGAAATACCATACACGACGCTGACCAAACAATATCAACTGATACCGCTGCATGTATTTATTGTGTCATCATAACAATACAGCACGAGTGATTAGCCATTAAAGCGTTATACATTGACAAAGTCACGAAAAACCATGTTTTAAAGGGTGCCAGGGTGTCCCAGTTCTGGCTACTAGGAAAATCTGACAGCAAAACTATGGGAACCCTGCAATGCACAGTAGGTATATGGGTTTATATTCGCATACAAAACGACAGACCTCCATCTATAACCGTCTTGGCTGCACTTCCCATAGGTAGCCTACCCCCATAATACACGTGAATTACCTTCCGAATTAATACACGCCCCTTCCCCTGCGCTACAGTTACACGATCGACTCCAAAATAGCATATGCACTATAGCACCACTACACTACCCTGCATGCAAGAGATGGAGGCTACCTCACTTGCGTGACTTCTCAAAAGTTGGCTAGAAATTTTTCGGACTTTAGAGCTTTTTAGAGCTGTTGAAAAAAAAGACGGAAAGTGTCAAGTTTGCAAAAGTCTTTTTTTTATATCTCAAGTTTGACTCAACCAATCTCTCCGAAATTTTGCAGGCATATAGCCTTCTACTAGGCGGATACACACACCAAACTAAAAGTCATTCGCTTGCATATATTTTAAGTTATTAACAAATTAAATTTCAAAAATCCGCATTGCGTCGATTTTCTCCTATGCTAGGGTTGGGCGCTGTCCCGCCAACCCTGATACAAGGCCTTGGACTGGTTTTAACGTTAGACGACTACATTTATGCATTTCACTCCATGTGTCGGATCAGTTCTGTGGTTCTATAAACTTTATGGTAGTTCACAAGTGGCCGATTTTCTGTAGACACTTTGTAAAAAACCCTTCAACAATTGGTATACAAAAGCAAGTATGAGGTAACCCGAACAAATTGTTAATAGTTTCACAAAAATTCTTTTTCTGACATTCGTTTTCAGGACTGAAAATACATATAGGAAAATTTATTCATTTTCATAAAAAATGACTACCTTTCCTTCGAGACTGAGGCTCAAAACTATTTATTACCGTCTTCTTGGCTTCACATGAACTTTCATAATCACCATAGGCTGGGACTTTGCACTTCGCAGTTCAGCTTTACGTAATCGTGAGTAATACAGGCCACCAAAATGAAAGAATATAAGTTGCACCGCAAAAAACTGTCGAACTTATATATCCCCAACAAAATGGGTCCAAGTTTTACAGTGCAGTTTTAAGTCAGCTTGTGTTCAGCCATAATTTGTATTGGTTTATGGTAGGTAGATTATTGCGACTATAGTCATAAACAACTAGCAAAAACTAGGCTTTAATCATCAATAGTTCCATGACCTTAATAAAAACAGCTTCGCATCTTTGACTTTGCCTTAAAAACCACCAACCTTTCGATTAACAGCCATTGTTTCTTGGCTAAAGCGACAATATCTCAATATTGTAAATGAGAAATAAGACCTACGAGACTTGGGGGGAGTTGTGTAGTGGTTAGCATTCTCGACGTCGGCGCGAGCGGCCAAGGTTCGATTCTCAGCACCTCCATTTCTTTTTTACCTCTCAACTGAGGTATCTTCTTTCGTTCCACATCTATAATAGCCGTGCCATTCTCGTGCCCTAATGACTTCATTAACTGTGTCCGTTGAGGCGAACTAAAAGCATTTCATTAGGACGGCAGGCGGCTCATCACATTTCACACTTTCTTATTATAAACAAAATGATGATGACACGACCCTACCTTATAATCCCTTTCCTACAAAGCAAAGCAGCAACAGCGTTTTCAATATAACGGCTTACTAAGAGTAGATTGCTTGCATCTACTTTATTCTCGAGTTATTCTTATTATATAGCTATTCTTAAGTATTTGAGTATAAAGCGATTTGACATCTATAATTGATAATTGATACAGACAGTTGTATGAAACTGTTATACCTAATTATGGCGGAGAACTAAGCAAACTAAATCAAAACTAAACACAAGAAAGAGTTTAAAAATGAAGTTTTAATCTAATAATCCTAACTTTTTGTTTTATAGTGCAGTTTTTTTGTATAATTTACTAGCCAGTCAGAGAATAGCATTGACGTAAAACAAAGCTTTTTTTAGTTTAGCGTGGAACAATAGAGCAGGATTTTTGCAGTTTAAAAATCGATTAAAAGCACTTAAAATGTAAAAATTGCAAGTCATTGTTTTGCGTGCAAAAACTGGCTTACTGTTGATTCAAGGAGAGCAGTGCGAAAATTTGTTCCACCTCACTGCATTGCAATTTGAGTCAAATTTGTTTGCTTGAGTGAGGAGAAAATGTTTACGAGTTTTCAAAGCAGTCTCATAGTTTGAAATGCAATAAGGTCTAGGTCATAGTTGGTCCGTTAGAAACTGTTTGTAACTTAGGACCGATTCGTCAAGTGAATTAAACGGATTAGATTACAGTTTTTTGGTTAGAAAGTTATTTCGATAGTGAAATAGATTTAATAAGTTTTGTGTACACCGCACAAGCGGTCGGTGCTACTATTATGTAATTGCAAATTTGTATGAAGTCATAGGCGATGTCTCAGGTTCCGTTTAATCCATGTTAGTATTGTTGTATTAGTATTTGTTCACATATTAAAAACAGTAACCAAACTTTTGAAATTAGCGTTGTTGGTGTCAATCTAGGCTATCTCACGCTGTGCTTACGGACATACGAACATACCTTTTTGAAGTTCCGAATTTGCGGTTGGCATCAACAAGCTGAACTAGGGACTTATCTACTTCTGACGTAAATTACTTATTTTACTTATATATAAAAAATTTCAGTTTAAAGCAATATTTACTGCAACAACTGAGTCAAACTTTTGCTTATGGGAAACTCGTGCTTGTTCTTGTCCTTATTGTTTTCTCGCTTAGGCCCGTTCATACTCGTCCTTGTCCTTGTCCCTATCGTTTTGTCCTTAAGCGATTCCAAGAAAACTGCCTGGCCAAATAAGCCAAATTTTCGACTGAATAAGGTTGGGGTCACTTGCACATTGTATGCAAAAAATTATCCTGAACGCTTATATCAATTAATCACAGCAGCGGACCAAATTTTGTCCTTGTCCCTGTCCCTGTGTCCTTAAGGACAAGTATGAACCGGGCTTTACCGATTTCAAGAAAAGTTTCTAGCAAAGTCAGTCACTATTTGCATTGTTGAGGTCATTTCCAACCCATGTACAGAAAACTCTTCTGTGCATTCTTCACAGCAGCTGACCGTTATTTGTCCTTGTCCTTGTCCCTGTGTCCTTGACGACAAGTATGAACCGGGCTTAATGTGCAACTGAATTATTTATCCTCGAAGCCAGTGAGCATAATTTGCATAATCAGGCTTATAAAGATATAGGTATGCGATGCTTATATATGTCACACAAGTTAAATGTACGTAAGAATATATGGTGTTTTCTAAAACCTCCACAAAAGTCTCTCATAGGTCTGCTGACTTTTGGGGTCAGGGGATTTGGGTGGGTCGCGGAAGCCAAGTCTATCAAAATTCAAAAGAGCGTTGGCTAATTCAATTATTTTCTGCCTCATATATTTTCGCAGAAACTAGATAAATTCTGGCTTCTGGATAAAAAAGTTAAGCTGGCCAACTTTTGCCGAACAATTTTCGCTCTATTCATCAGAAAATCTACTTTGATGGTGCATTTTCTACCAATTTGAGCAGACTTTTGTTGACCTTGATTTAGCTCAATTCATCAATAGAAATTTTTCTTGGATTTTGTTCCAAAAGCACTTGTAGCTCGAAAAATCTTGGAAAAATGGGCAGTAGTCATTTATTACTGTGGATATAATTTTCTCGTGACTATAAATATATCATTTCAGACTTTCAGGGTTCCTTTGACTGAGGTAATCTCGAGGTTAAGGTTACGGTAAATGCTGAACTTAAATTATTCGTATGACTTTGAAGCGAGTTTTTGCAGGGATTTTTAAACGCACACCAAAGACGTAATATTTTTAGTAAACTAAACAAAAATTGTGATGTGTTTTTTTAATTTTTGAAATTCCTAGTTTAAGGCTAGCTACTACAAAACACTACGCCAACGTGGTAGTTAGTCTTAAGATGCACATTTTTAAATAAATAACGTAAATTAATAAATAATAGTTTGTGTACATTTTGATCTAGTTTCATAAAATTATAGTTACTTTGGTACTACATACTTTACTAGTCGCTTCCAAAAACAGCTTTCACTGAAGTCTAATGTAAGAGATCGTCGAAATCGTTACTCCCATCTTAAAGGCTAAGTTTCAAGCACAGAAGTGTCCTGGTGTCCCACCAACCCCTTACCGTTGTTAAAAGTGTCCCCCTAAAGGGGGGGGGGCTACGCAGGTCAAAAATCAAAGTTCTCCGATTTTGCTTATTTTCACATATGTTACTCCCTCAAGGCACCTCTACCTCAGATAAGAATAATTAAGCTTGAAGGTGCACTTTTGGTTCAGTGCGTTTGTCAGTGTATTTATATAGGCAAAAGTACGCCAAAAAGCCGAAAAGTAGTCCTTATTTGAACAGTTCTAGCACAAACCAAAATCCAAAATCGAGGGCGAAATGTGAAAAAATGGGCGTTTTTTGGACCCGCCAAATTTGAGTGATTTTACATTTGACGTCATTGCTCAGGCCATGGGCAAAAATTTAAAAAAATGGATCATAGAGGTTGAGATATGACGTTAGGCTAACGAATCATGTAAAAATCAACTTCGTCAGTTTTAACAAAAATTTCGAGTAAAGGTGCGCTTTGCAACCACAAAAAACTTTTTTTTGCGCCTATGATTTACACGTAAAATTGAATTTTTGAGAGCCCCTAGTGAAAAGTTGGCTAAAGCATTGGTTCCAGTTTGTTACATCTGCGATGCGCCTTCCCTGGGGCTACACTGTGTGCAAATTTGAAGCGAATCGGAGAACCTAAAATTTTCACTTTTTCAGGTAGCCCCCCCCTTAAGCCCGGTTTATACTTGTCCTTAAAGATAGAGGGACAGGGACAAGAACAAATTTTGATCAGCTGCTGTGAGGAATTTACACACACGTTTCGGCTATTTTTTGCATATGATATGCACGTGACCCCAACTTTATTCATGCGAAAAGATAGTATATTTGGCCGGGCAGTTTTCTCGGAATCGTTTAAGGACAACACGATAATGACAAGGACAAGGACGAGTATGAACCGGGCTTTACAGTTATGACTCATCCTATTTCTTGCATTACTATTTTTACCTTTGTTTACTGGCTAAAGATGTTCAACAAACAACAGCTGTTTTTTTGACTTTTTGACAACCATTAAAAAATCGTTTAATCTTAATATTTTGTCCATAAGACTGTGTCAAAATATTACTTGCAATCAATTAATACTTACTGCGCCACGAATAACGGTGCCTTTTCGGCCGGAGCAACGTACATAATTTCACTCATACGTACAAAAACCAAGTTTTCGGTAATCATTCTTCTTCAACTGAGTAACTGATGCCACAATATTAGCAGTTTTGAATAACTGTACGGGTAGGCCCGAATAACAATCTACAATATTTCTTTAAACTTTCTTCATAACATTATTAATAGTACAAAGTTATGACTGTGTAAGCCACAACTTATAGTACAGTAATTTCGGCTCTCCAAAAAAGCTTTTAATGTCAGTTTTATAAAAAAGTTGCAGTCAGGCATAAACCGGCCGCAATTATCTTCGCTAAATTATTTTCAAACTCTCATGAATTTTCCAAAAGCCTATAAGTTCTAGTAATATCAATACATCAAATATATGTCTCTATATGCCGAAATATGTAATTTTACAAGTTATATGCAGTATGTTATTATTACTTTTACAATGCGAAAGTTTTGTCATAGTTATTTTCGATAGGTATGTTTTTATTTTCATTGTTCAGTCACCATGATTGATTAATACTGTTTTCTGATGTAAAGCCTATTTACGCCTCTTTACTTTTACTTATATATATTTTTACTTTTAGTTTAGAAAGTTCCTACAATTGCTACAACTTTTATTCAAGCAATATGGTTCACAAGTTTTTCAGTTAAAATCTTGCTTGTCCAAATTTCTACTATATTTCAAGGATACAGGCAACCAAAGAATTTTTTTCTTTCGCACTTTCTAGAAAACGAGGTTTCATTACCGAGTGCTTTTAATTAATTATAACCGTAACTGTAACCTTGTTTTGTATCTAAGCAGCTTTAAAGGATTTTAACATTATTACATTCTTAGAGATAGGTAATAAATTTGTCTGTCTCATTCCTAAGTCTGCCTCGAAAATACCTTTCTTGTTCGTCAGACATTTTGGGAAGTTTTTATCATAACATAAAGTTAGCCATGACTCACGAAAAAGTAGGACCGATTTAGCGATTCCAAATTCGATATTAAAACCATTTACAGATCAAGACATCTTTTGGAAAAAAACAAACTAAATTATAAAAATCATTAGTGATGTTTTTCAATTCAAAAGTTTTGTACGGTACTGTTAAAAGTGTGGGAGAATAAAACTGTGGTTAGCTAGAAAATTTAATTTACGTTTCCTTACGACGATAAAGTTAAAGAGTGACTGACAACGCAATTAAATTTTCGGCTAGGTTCTACATACATAACAAACCTTGCTTCAAAACTACATGGCAATATAGGTACGCAGCTTTCTGTTTTAATAGGCTCACAAGTCACAACTACCTTAAGAACAAGGTCTTAGCAAACAAGTATAAAGTTAAACACATCACGACCTCACGAATTCTACCGTAATCCTACAACCTCTTAGTCATTGCATCGAGAGATGAGTCATCTGCCTTCGTCACCAAAAACTAACCAATTAGATTACGCTAGCGGAATTCGGATAAAGGTTACTCTTGTCCGAAAAGAAGCCCGTTTGACCGTAAGTACAATTTTGGTCAAATACGACAAAACTTGCGTGCTAGATCTTGAAATTAATTCAGATACAGTAATCCGATGACTCAGTTAACTACGTCACTTTTCAGACAGCCAATGAGATTCAAGCTATTTGAAAGTACCATTTGAAATTTCGACACACGATTAATATATTATTTCCACAATACTAACGGCTAAGGGCCTTTTGAAAAGCTTAATGTATGATTTTAATTACATATAAACTGAATTTTTCAACTTTAAAACCTTGAAATAAAAAACTACGTGATCGTTTTTGTATCAGTTGTTCTCCAAATTATTCGGATAAATTTCATTAATGATAACTCCTTATTGTAAAAAATAGTATGTATTTCATAATAAAAATTCTTCAAATTTTTTCAAAGTGAATTTACTCTTGGTGTCGTTAATAACCGTCCAAAGGCAGCTATGTAATTATTTACATGCTACTGTATCGCACACTTACTGTATTGTACGGTAACTGTATTGTACATTGGGTCAGCTTGTACAAAATCCCGTAGGATCTATGTCTCGTAACACAAGCAGCATGTAGATACAAGTGTACAATACTGGCATACAGGTATTAATTACTGATTTGGTTACAACCATCATGCAAAATTAAGTGTGCAAACTTTGTATAATGTGCTTACTCGGAAAAAGAATTAAGAAAAAATCTTCATCGAAAAAATCGTCAGATGAATTTATTTCAGGTTATTCCACAAATTGTATTTGGACTTTGGCTACATTTGGACAAATTGAACTGAACTGAATTAAATTACAACTATTGATTAATTAAATACCTAATCAATTAATACCATCATTCACTACTTAATACTTAATTATTAACGCCCCTCCATATAAAATGCTAACTCAGGTGCTGTTATTATTATCGACGATTCCCTATATCGCCGCTGTAAGCGAAGAAGTCAAGGAATGGGACCCCGAATTAGAGGTCCCATTAGAAGCCATGGTTTCTGCCAGTACGCAGCTACCCACCCGGTGTTACGGGCCCGTGCCCAAAATCAGTGAGGGAGAGTATTTTTTCCACGACAATGACACCTACCAGCTACGACTTACGACTAATCTAAAGCTAACGCTGGATCTAAGACACAGATCTTGTTTTCAGATCGATATTGACTCGATATCGAATGAAACAGAACTAGCGGTATCGGCGTTATTCTATTCGGTCGAGTATTTGGAGTTTCGGCAAGATTATCCCGTGCGAAAAAGTTACCAGTTTGGCATTCCTGAATTTCAGTCCTACTGTAGATGTGACTGCCCGAAAGCAGATAGTTTTTGCGCGTACGATTTTGATCAAAAAACTTGTTCCAAAGGTCCGGTGTGTGTGACAAAATTCTATCCTAATCAAAATAGTCACGGCTGTCAATACGATGGGCCTGCGAATTTGTGCTGCGAAATTTCTGTGAGCCCCTATGAACATCGACTTTTTACGGCGGTAAATTTAGGATTCCCCACTCCAGAAGTAGTCTTGGGAATCGAAATTTACGCGCTCTACAAAAATAAATGGTCCCTATTTCGACGCTATAAACGTCATATTTTGCCTTTCAAGGGAAATTATCTACATCTAAACGGATATAACAATTTTGTGGAGATGTATATTTTCGCCGAAGCAAAGCAGGCCCGTTTTTCCCTTTCAAAAGACCTATACTATTATTTCGAAAACGATTATCATAATTTTACCCTTTTGACTGAGCCGAGTTTAAATAGTCTTCATGAGTATGATATTAACAAGTACGGTTGGTTACGATATGATGATGGTACTTGGGTAATCCAAGAACCTCTTGTAAGTCTCTACGAAGCTCACAAACCAATAGTAACCGACTGCGTATCTCAGAAATACAACGACAGATATGACGTTAATCCGAAGGTCAAGATAATCCGTAACGCTACGGGGTCGATTAATACTAAACCCTTTTTAGGCTATGATATTCTCAGACACCATCAAGATTTTATCGACACCGTAAACATGGAACGAACGCGAGATCGGGATACGTTCGGAATAGCGATCGGTCACAAATCGGCAAGCGCCCCGACCGTCAAACTAGAGATGTCACTTTACCAGAAAATGAGCATCATCTCCCACTTACACGCCAGCTATTTGGAAAGTTTTGAGGCCAAAGTTTGTCTCGATAAGCATTTGGTGCGATTTCTGAATATCACGCTAATTCAGTCTTTTGGAGAGTTTGTGATCGAAGTTTTTGACGACGGCGCGGCGCATAATATGGAACTAGCTCTATCGATGGTAACCAACCTTCCCTTTGCCAATAACTACACAGAAATCCTGCCCCTGCCTAGCTACATCGACAGCTCACGCTACGTTTGCGTAAGTCCGGTAAAAAAAGCCCGGGCCCAGAAAAAATGCCTCTGGGCTGCGTTTCAAAAAGAACCGGTCGCCTGGTTTGAGCTAAAAAACACCTTCATCGAAAACGCAGGCGATTGTCCTGGTTGCAACGCGGAAGAAACCCAGAGTTTCTGGCAATATTTAAACCCAAAAAACTGGTTAAACGGTATTGGTTCTGTTTCTGAGGCCGCAGCAATGATAGCCCATTTGCTGATCTACATTTTCATCGGGCTATTGGTCATAATGCTGGTTCGAAAAGTGTTCTGGGGCCTGCTTAAATGGGCTATTTGTGGAGTCGAACCAGAAATCTGTAACTCTTGTTGCAGCGTAGAGCGCTACACGGACTATAAAAAATGCACCAAGTACGAACCCACGCCGGCCTAGATGGTTTTTATATCGACGATGCTATTGCGAGGACAGCATACCCGATTTGAACTAGAAGGGTTTTGATTTTGAACGAGATTTTGATTAGCTTGATGCATTTAGATCGTGGATTAATTGTGATTGGACTTAAATAGATTGGATTAAGATGTTTCGCTTAGTTCCCACAAGAGAAATAATAAATAAGATTTAAAAAAAATAAAAATTTGCTAGTAACTGAATTCTTAGAATAGATGAATTTTATATGGGTTTTAATATAATTTTTGATAAAAAGTTTTAATTAGGTCACTAAATTAATTAAATTGTTTGTCATTAACTAATAATTAAAAATTATTACGGCTTTAATTGAATATGAATTAAATTTTAATTTAATTTTAAATTTCTCTTGCGGGGATTGGGCCATTGTAAGAGACATGAAGCTAACTTTAGTCGAAACGGGTTCAAATGTTTGTAATTGTTTCTTTTGCTTTTTTCCTGATGCGTTTTTATTGTACCGTTATGTCACGCTGTTATACTATGCTAGTCAAAGTCAACGTCAAGTTTTTTTTGCATTGTGGATAACGCATGTTACATATTATTAAGGTTTTTAGAAAACATAAAATCATATCGAACTAAAAAGGTAAATTCATATAATTTAGACCATTGAAAAGAAAGTACTCACTAAAAACGTACATTATATACCTAATTTAGAGAATTGAAAAGAAAGTACTACAAATATATGTTTTAACTTTTTAGGTAATAAAAATAACTTGATAATAAGTTAATACCGACAATATAATTTGTCGTCAATAATTTTTACCCAGTAATTACAAATCAACGATCTCTTGTTTTGTTGATGTTTCTGCTCTGTTACATATATTTCCACCAAGAGTACAGAAATTAGTGTCACACTATCATCTTGTACTCTTGGTCAAATTAATACTTGTGAAGCCTGGTACATACATAGGTACTTGTCCGAATCCGTAAAAAATTGTAGACATACCTACTTAAATTTGAAACTTTGAAAAAATTGCAGTGATTGGGAACAAGCGTTTAACCTCATGGACAAGTAGGGAAAATTTTGATCGTATAATTCATTCAAGTGTGTTTTGTCGAAATGTTTATGTAAATATTTTGTTGTTTTTAACTGTTTTTATATAAAATTTGTTTTCTACTGACTGGCTATCAGATAGTAGCAAAACTAGACTTGACCAAAACTTTGTTCACGCAAAACATAAACATTTGGCTAGACAAATAATTTCTTCAAGAAACAAAAGGATAAACAAGCTAAGTTTTCGGCAAAAGTATTCAGTAAATATCAAGCATACACTTTTAAGTACATTGGCCGGACGCAATCGCAAACCTGTTGGGCCAGCGAGAGGTTTATTTCTTAATTTGCATGTTTTCCATGAAAAACCTATGCTTTTACAGCCGTCGAAACTGCAAAATCTCAGCTTAAAGCTTTAGGCAGTCGCAATTTGAAAGGTAGATTAATTAATTAATTAATAATCTTAAATCAACATAAATTACTGAACCTCATGATTGCTCATGCATAATTGCGAATTTATCTTGCAAGTTCTGTTGCAAGTAAGTTATGACAGTTTGAAAGAAGGCGATTTCGTCGTCGATTTCTAACATATCATGATTATTGAAGCATCTGAACTGACTGGCCGAGTTGTTAGTCTGTTAGGTTCGCAACCTAGAGGGGATGTGGTCGATTCCTAGTCGAGCGCTTTTTGTCAGACTTTTGCATTTTCAAACTACATTCTCAGAAACCACTTAAGCAGCAACACACTGATTTTACAAGGCATTTTAATAGTGACAGATGCATAGCTAAAGTGAAAGACGTGTAAAACACACTCTGCACATTGACACTTTAACGCTAACTCTGCCTTAAGATTCCAGAATCAGAATTAAAGACCTGTTGGGCTGTGGCCCAAAAGGAAAAAGACCTGTTGGGCTGTGGCCCAACAGGAAACAAGCACGTTTTGCGAGTAAAGTTAAATTTGTTAGCGATAGATTTCGTTGTGACATACTTGTAGTGCTGAGGATATTCTTCGAATATAAAACGCGGCACTAAAATTTTCAAAAGTTTAACATAATTAAGTATAAGTTTACATTTTTAACTGCAGTTCCAAATCAGTTGCAGTATGACTTCCAAATCTAGTCCACTGTCAATCATATCTATTTTTGGCCAATATTCTCAACATTAATCTTTGAAAACCTTTTCGCCACAAAATTGTACATGTGTGAGTTTAGCTTGCTACCTATAGACTCTACAGTCCTTCAGTCCTGGTCAAAAAATTGCGGGTGCGTTGATTTAAGTTTACTCATAAATTCAGAATTTTAAAACACATTTTTCCTATATGTCGTATAGAGCCAAAACGCAGTCAATTTGAATGCAAAAAATCATTCGAAATTGCAAAAGAGGAGCCAAAACAAATGGATCTGGCGAGTTAGACACTTCTGCCCATCACGCGTGAAGGTTCCCATTTCCAACTATGTATGAAGTGTCGTTTCGGATGTTCTGATATCCAATATATGAAACGCTGATACAATAGGTTTCGTCAGATGACATGTAGTGTGCTGTTCACCAAAGTTTCCAACACTCTTGACAGACATGAGAATGAAGTAGCTGCCTGTTCCTAACTGCGTATGTACGTATATACGTACACAAACTGACACACACACCCACAAAATCTGTGTAATCTGCTGACCTAGCAGCCTGGAATACACTGGAATAGTTTAATTTGCGTGCTAAGCCTAGGAGAGCTTTGCATTATAGTATATACGCGGCGGCTGAGGCCGCCGCGTAAAAACTACTTAATATAACCTGCAAAAGATACTGTGACCTAACGCTTGAGAATAAGAACGCTAAAGACGTGCGATGCAAAACAGATTGACTTATGGTTTGAGTAAGGCCCGGTTCACACAGGCGAACTTTTTACTTGTTACTTTTGGCCTTGAGTCATCGTTCTACAAATTTTTATAAACATTTGTCAATTAAACAGTGCCGTCCAAAATTACTTGCTACAGACTCCGGAGTCACAACAGAGTCGGAGTCAAGTAACTTTTGATCTAAAAGCTGTATATCCACTAACTCCGCCGCTTGTAGCAAGTAATTTTGCTCGTCACTTTACGTTGAGTTACTGAAATCATTTTAGGTAATGAAGTTAAAGGCCTGTAATAACCAACCTGTAGCACTTGTATCAGTTGCTCATTGAGTGCCATAATTACTGTAGCGCTGGTAGGTGGTAGATTTTCTGGCAGATTGACTCCTTGAAAGGCTGGACCGCTCGCGCCAATTTCTTCAAGTTTTTTCAATTCGTTCTCCAGTTGTTGAATCTAAACACAAAAAACGAAATTTTTGGAAGCATCACAAACAATGGCACCAAAAAAACACATAGAAAAACATAAAATAGATAAAAAAAGCATAGATAAAACACTAGATTACATTATGTATCATACTCAATCAAATCAGAAATGAATAGCTTGAAATCATGTACATTGTAATATTGTCAAATGTACTGCTGAATTTCATAAATTACAAAATCGTCGTCTGAAAAACCTTACTGACAATGTCACATAAAAACTGAGAGACTGAATTTCACCAGTCCAAAGTGATGACAAAGTACCAATTAAATTTAGTTAGTCATTAATTCTGTAATATAAACTCCATTAGGTACTCAGAGGCCATTCCTCTACCGGATTAAAGGGTAAATCTTAACCAGACTAAACAATTCGAAAATTTTGCTTAAAAATGTCATTTTGAAACCTTCGGATTAAATGGACTTGATAGCGCGCTGCTTTTTTACGCTGCTAGCGCTGTCTAGTTCAGTCTTTTTAGTCTGATATGGATCCTAAACCTCGGACTAAAGTAAGTACAGACCGTTTAATTCGGTACAAGAATTGGCCCTCGGGCTTACAATAACAGTTTGTTTCTCAAAGATGATGGCAATCTCACTGTAGTGCCTCTACGCGCAATAGTTTCAGCTCATTGCGCGTAAACCCGCTATTCCTTATTTCTCATTTCCCAAGTGGGAACACATTCTTAGGGTCGATTCATGTATACTTACAGCCGTATGTCCGTTCAGCCGACAAAATGACGAAATAATGACGTCACATGCGCTGGCTGATACACTGCACTAGGCTGCTAGTGACGTCATGCTGCCGGCTGAACGGACCTACGACTGAAAGTATGAATCGAGCCTTACAGTAGCAGTCTGTCGGTCAATGGCGATGGCATTTTGTTGCGCCTCCAAGCGCAACAATTTCAGCTCGCTACGCAACTCCTCGTTTCTTCCGGTCAGCAGTTGAACTTCCTCCTTCATTTGCAAGCTCTTCAATCCGTCGCCAATTTCTTGTCGTGCTTCCAAAACCTTAAAAAATAAAAACTATTAAACTTTTTCTAAAATAATTTTTTCTAAAACATATCTACCTAATCGAATAATGGGAAAAATCGAATAGTAAGATTTATCTATTGCTTTAGCTATTTGTAAGTAATTTCATCTATAAAATTTTTTGAGGATTTGTTTTTTAGAGTTAGATTAGTTAGAACCGTGGGTAAATTGAACGAAATCCAAATTCCGCATAACTAACTACTTCTTTGTTGTCCTTCTACCTACGGCACCGAACAAAGTGACTTGCTAGAGACTCCGGAGTCAACGCGGAGTCATAGCTATCGGATTCCGGAGTCAAAGTATATCACCGCGAACATGCACAAACTTTAAATAATAATGATGCAAAATAAATAAATAAAAATAAAAATAGAAACAAACCGATAGTAATTTGTCAAGCGTCGGAACAGCTACAACGGAGGACCCTTCATTTTCTCCTTCTAAACACAAAAGAATTAATAAAATAAAATATGACGTTTGCCTGTCGCAAAATTGCATTTTCAAAATTAGTTTTTATCCTTTCTTTTCAACATGGAACATATAGACTGTATTTTGAAACACAAAAAACTAAGTTTAGAAATAACAAATGGGAAAGAGTATAGACTTTTCTAGTACGCTAATGCATATGATCCTCCACACAATGGAATACGGTATACCGATTGAAATGAAGACGTCAGAAGGCTATTGCGGCCTGGGCGTCATCCAAGCCAATAGGGTCGATTCATACTTACAGCCGTATGTCTGCTCAGCCGGAAAAATTACGAAATAGTCTGATCTTACGCAGTAGTAGTGGCGCAATTTTTTCATAATTTTGTTTGCTGAACGCAGAAATGACTGTAAGTATGAATCCGCACATAGTCTTAATCCAAAGGCGTGCTATCCTACCGTATTTCCTCGAATAAAGCCCCGGGTGCTTTATTGTTTCGTGAAGGTCAAAATGGGAGCCTTATTCAAGGCGGTGGCTTTATTCAAGACGGGGCTTTATTTTTTCGTGAAGGTCCACACGGGGGTTTCATTCAAGGCGGGGGCTTTATTTCTTGGTGAAGGTTTGCTGACCAGATGGGCCCAGTTGCTCAAACCAGTTGTAACAAGTGCAGTTCTTGTAAATCTCAAATCTTACAATTGTACATAACAGTTGTATTGTAAGCTTTCTAAAATTTCCAGTTGTTACAAATGTAAGACTTGTACTTGAGTAACAGGCCCCAGACGTAAGTCAAAAGGACGCTTTGAATAAAGCTCCCAGGGGTTTTATTCAAGGCGGGGGTGTTATTGACTGGGGCTATATTCGAGACAGGGGTTTTATTCAAGACAGAGGCTTTATTCGAGGTAATACGGTATTTCCTATTATGTCCTCTACTTGGTCAAGAATAATCATAAGATACCACGAATAACTATCGCTAATTATATAAACTAAAGTGTAGTTCAAAACAACTGACCTTCACCCGATTTCAGGCTCATTTGTATTTCCTTCAGTCCCTGAATCAGTCGCACGTTTTCCGCCTCGGCTTCGTTCAACTTCTTTTTCAGCAGTCGATTTTCTTCGTCGATATTTTCCAACAATCGATGCTGCTCTTGTAATTCCATCGATACTATTTCAGGTTTCTAATAAAACAAATTTTTGTTCATTTTTTATTTACATAAAATTCTTAATTCGGAAGCATTTTAGTAGACTTTTGAATTTATGTACTCCTTAAAACACTTTAAACCACTTGAAAAAATTAAAGAGTAAAAATTGAACGAAAACTTTACACAAGATGAAAACAATGTGACGATTTAGCATTTCAAATTGAAAATATTCGCTTAGTAGCCAAATAAATTTTAGATTTTTCGATTTACATTTCATTACTTTACATTAACGATTTGGGAAAACTATTTTAAAAACTGTGCTTTTTCCATAATCAATCTTACGGTATTATGTATTAATTGCTCCTACTGATAAATTTCAGAAACCGCTCTAACTTTTTGTTCACTACTGGCGTCATGCTTTTCACTGGACAGCTTGCCATCCTCTGCACTGGTAGACTGCTTTTTTCGTTTCACCAAATCTTCAGTGTATCGCTCGATGCTCATCAGATCGTCCGCTGACAGACCCAACGCTACAGCCCTGAAATTAAAAATAAACTGTCAGCAAACTGACTCAGTTTGGCCATTTGTGATGAACGCATCTGTCAGAGACTTTCTATAGACCCGAGTGTGTCTCATTCTTCTTCTATAGCTTCTACTGCTTCTAGTAATCCTCATTTCATACAAAGTTTCGGACTATGACTGTCTGAGTCTGAAGTCTGACCAAAAAATAATGAACAGTGAGACAAAACAATCTGATTTCACTGCGAAAAGAACTAATTTTAACCATCAAGAGTCAAAGGATGCAGTGAGGAGCTGCTAAAATCACGCCAACTGTTTTCTCTCTGTGTTCAATCAACTTTTTACGTGGCGGCCGAGGCCGCCGGCGTATATACTATAGTGCATACGGCTGTTTACCACGTATCTGATCTTATAGTGTAAATTTACACTGCAACGTTGGTTAGGTCAGTGAATTGCATTCAATGTGTGGGCGTGTGTGCTGATGCTGCGTGCTGATCAGTGCAGTGCATTCAGTGTCCGATTGTAATATACTGCTAGTGTTGTTTGGGGAATGGTAATGCAATTACGCAGTATACTTCTAATTGTAATATTGAAACAAGTAAAAGTTTACTGCAAAACTAGTTCAGTGAGTGAGAAGTTAGAAGGGTTAACGTTTGACAACATTAGACCTGTTGCGCATTAAAAACTAATCGCAAACAAGAAGTACGTATTAATGGGAAGAGCATGACACTCTTCATATTATGCCTTGGGACAGTCGTCCATGGTGAGGTTTTAGTGTCACAATTCCAGAGGAAATATCAAACGCGGCCATTTTATGTGGACAAAATTATATGAAATCCTGTTATTCATTTGCACAGATTTACTGCTTAGCCGTTCCAAATTCTCTCATACAAAAATTGATAAACACGCTCTAATTTAAAAGTAGAGAACCGCGTCTGTTGATTAAAGAGTTTCGTAACTCAGTTGCTATCTACATTACAAAGGAAATAAAACGCGAAACAACACTGCGTTCATAAGCTAACATGAGTACAGATTAGCGTTACATAGATGACAAAAAGTAAAACTCATAAAAGTTTATTTTAGTACTAGTTAAAAAAGCAACTATTGGGCAAAAATGTGCAAAAAAACTGCCACTTAAAAGTTAAAAAATAAAGCCTGAATTTCAAAAAAGAGCCGAAACCTGGTATCGAACCAGGTACCTTTAGATCTGTAGTCTAACACTCTATCAACTAAGCTATTCTCGTGTCACAATGTGTGCTGAGTAATGATTGCTAAAAGCACGATTCCCCTGAACGGTCCCAATAAATTCAGTATACCAGTTATTGACAGTGACAGTCACGAATCGGTGGCTCAGATAGTAGAGTTTCTGATTATTAATCTGATAACTGACGGTTCGATTCCTTCTTCGTTTTTTTTGAAGCTTCATTTCGCCAGTTTGAGATGGATTTAATGCACTGTTATTATTATATGTATAGCTTATATACAGGTATAGCTTATATACAGCTTATATGTAGGTAATGCATATGGCGATATTAGCAGTCTGATGACCGGGACATTACTACAGCAAAGGTAAGAGCAAACACACGCACATAACAGAAAAGGTAGGCATGCTGTCAGGTAAGTGTGTTAATTTACAGATTCTGCAAATCCTATACAAACCAAGTAAAAAATACCTGTTGCGCTGTGGCGCAACAGGGAAAAACCTGTTCCAACAATGTTTCATGGATCGTTTATCAGCGAGTCCAACCATGCAGTTCTGCGGTTGTAGATGTTATGCACTGACCATAGAACATGACAGTTTGAATCATGGTAGACAGGTGGACACGAACATGATGTAACTTTTAGTATTACCAAGGTTCAGCATATGTAGATTATATAGACAAGTGGTTTGCCAACATATTTTCAAACTGTTCAAGGAATTTGCGGCTTATCAACACTACATCTGACCTTAACACGCAATTTTTGGTACTTGCGAAATGCGAACGTAATCTTAGACCCCTAACTGATCGAAAAAATCGAAAGCAAAGGTCACGTGCAAAGACATGGTTGAACATTTTTCGACTCGGATTAGCTACCGTACGCATCAACCTACACTGACGCCACATGAATTTTTCTGATTGAAAAGTTTTTAACCGTTAGTGCTCACATTGACTGAAAGTGCGCTGAGTTAAAAAATGTTAAAATTTACAATATTTTGGTGCCGCGTTTTATATTCAGCGAATATCCTCAGGAGTGCAAGCGGGTCGCAACGAAATCTATCAAAATTAAGTTAACCCTACTCGCAAAACGTGCTTGTTTTGGTCAGATTTTAGTAAAGCTGGTTTTAGTGGACACTAAACAATTATGACTGAACTATCTCTGCCCACCTTTGACCAGCCCGTTGTGCCATTTTACGCATTTGAAGTTTTAATTCCACTCGCTCATCTTCTAGTCGTTCAATCTGAAAAAAGGTACACAGCTGTTAGATTTTTTCCGTCGAAAAAACCCTTTCAACCAAGTTAGTTTAGACAGGGCCATATGGACGACAAATAAGACGTCTGTATTACATAAGCAACACTGGATACACCTGGAATTCACAACCTAACATCAACGTTCTACTAAAACAGTAAAATTTGACTCAGAGTACATTGCATACATACATTTGCTGTATTACTATTGCAATTAGTGATGTGGATCGGATCGCCGGATCGGATCGGACCTACCGATCCGGGGGTTGGATTGGATCGGATCGGATCGCTGAATTTGCCGGATCGGATCGCCGGATCGGATCGCTTTAAAATTTTGGATTGGCAATCCGGATCGGTAGTAAATTTTTGACTATCGACCATAAAATTTCGTAATTTGACAAATTTTGCGTAATATCAAAAACTTTTCGAGCGATCAATCAAACGCACAAGTATAACTACTAGTCAAATTATCACAATATCGGCTTTATATTAGCGGAAGCGTATAGACAGTTTATGCATATATAAGCGGAGGATAGGTTTTCTCATCACTGAAGTTGCGTGAAGACACGTACTAATGTGTGATACTGTGATGTAAACTGTTAAGAATATATCTTAATTTTCACCTGCAAAAACAATCTTGCAACATTGTTTTTACGCGGCGGCCTCAGCCGCCGCGTATATACTATAGTGCAGCTGTGTGCAGCAAGAGCACACAAATGCAATTATTCCTGTGTTAATTTGCTGGCAGGTCAGCAAACAACACAGTTTATGTGGGCGTGTGTAATGCTGCACGTACGTACACACCCAACCTTACCTATCTTTTGCCAGCGACGTCCTGCTCTCGTTTGCGTAGCTGTCAAGTAGACAGTAAAAGTAGATTTACATACAGTTTTAAAGCAAAAGGACAAAACCTGTCGCAACACTGTTCAGTAAACTGCTCATTAGCGCGTTGAAAATAAGATATTTTGACCTCCCCATCATCATCATCATCAGATATTTTGAAGCATAATTGATATTCAGTCGTGCTGTTGCACGGCGATGGAGTAGGGTCGCTTTTCCGCTGTAACAGAACAGCGTGAGCGGGTAAGTTAACGATCATCAGCAGCTGGCTCACGCGCAATGAACGTGTGAGTCAGGTGTTGTGAACTAAGCATAATGTAAATTGTGATGCAACAAATAAGGTTGCAAAACTTATAATTATGATACATTTGATTTGTTTCTAAAGTGACTCACTGACTCTTTAGGTACGACCTTTTGTTGGTACCACAATGATCCGTTTTACATGCAAATTTTAAAGTTGTCCATAGTGATCATGTTTTATCACGTATGTAGGCATCAAGTTGAATTGGCGTTCTGTATTAGTCCGATGGGAACTTTTTTGACTATCACTGTTAGCCAGAAAATAAGCTTAAGATTGATAGTTAGCAATTGAAATGTTTGTCGTGGCATGATATGCTGGCTTTAAAAAATCTTAAGTACCGCGTTTTATATTCGAAGAATATCCTCAGCACCGCAAGAACGTCACGACAAAATCTATCAAAAATAAGTGTAACTTTACTCGCAAAACGTGCTTGTTGTTAACACAAGAGTTTGGCATTGTTCGTTACAGGCAGAATCGACGCGGATCAAAATTCTCGACCCGCGACCCAACCCAAACCGCGGTTTGACACTTGTGATTAACCCCACTATCCACCCACGCCGTCAAAGTCGACCCACGACCAACTTTGACCCACCATTTTAAGATACCGTACCTGATGATCGATTGTTTTTAGCTGGTACCCGTGTACAATTTGCACAGTGTACACCTGTACATGGTTCACATTGCTACCTACTTTAACCGGATGGTACCCAAATTTATGTACCCAGCTTGGATTGAATACTTGAATAATTTGTCAGAATTCGCCGGTTTGACAAAATGCAGCGACCCGCGCAGCCTGAAGTGGTACCCAAGGGCTGACCGACGGCTAAAATTTTTTGATCCAACCCAACCCAACGTGTGGGTATCCATGACCTGCAGCAGTAACCCAAAATTTTCAAGACGTTTCCATTTTCCAATTACCTAATCAAAATTTTTGGTCGTGCAATTGTCCATGTAGCTGCCATTGCAGAAGTGCCATCTTATTATTTATATACAAACTCATTAAATTTTTAAAGCAATATACTCATTAAAAAAAGTTATACTTGACATTTCTAAAAAAATGAGATTTTTTAGCTTTCATCAAGGTTATGCAATTTTTAATCGGATCGGCGGATCGGATTGGATCGGCCGATCCGGGCCTGGGTCGCATCGGATCGCCAATCAAGCATCCGGATTGGATCGGCATCAAATTTCAAAAATCAAAGATCCGATCCGATCCACATCACTAATCCAATCAAATCCTTTTTGACTAATTATTACGTAAACCGCTGATCCTATTGTTACAAATGCGAATTATATATAGCCTACGAGACTTGGAAACTGAGGTTAGACAGCTTTATCGACGCCGACACGGGAGGTCCAGGTTCTATTTTTGGCACCTTCAATGCACATTTCATTCAAAATTGGGGTATCCTCATTCTTTCAACACGTAAGATAATGTGAGGTTGTGAAATGTGCAGTGGAGGAAATTTGGGGGGTGGGGGGAGCGGACCTTTCTGCGTTGGGGAGGATCGGATCGTTCTGTGGGGAGGTGGAGCGGGGTCGGGTTTTTGGGAGGAAACCCCCAATCCCCCCAACGCCCATGTATGGACTACTATAAATAGTTCACCTCTCGTTGTAGGATTATATTCAACGCCCGATCGCTTTCCTTGGCGACCAGGCGTTGTGTTTTCAGTTTCAGGTCCAGTGGCTCGTGGGGTTCAATGCCGAGTCTGGATCGATACTCTTCGTTCTCCTCCCAGACCTCGCTTAGTTTCACTTCCACTTGATTGCAATGCTGAACTAGTTCACCGATTTGCCTGGAAATATAAGGGTCGATTCATACTTACAGCCGCATGTCCGTTCAGCTTGCAAGATTGAGAAAAAATGCATTAAATAAATAACGTGCTTTATAAATAAGTTACATATAATTGTTTTTGATTAGTGGTCTGTTCAGCTAGCAATTAGAAAAATGCAGTCAAGTGCTCTATAGGAATATTAAAAATTATTTGACTAATTAATTAAAAATTGAACTAACCGATCTCTGATTCTAATTTGCGTCTGCAGCTCCCGAACTTCACCCACAGCTTCGGCCAACCCATACTCGCCCTGAAAACAGCAATCGCTACTGAATAAAAAAAAGCGAAACCGATGTAGCTAATAAGGGCTAGATTTCACTTTTTCATTTTTCTGAATTGTTTACACAAGCCATGAATGAATTAAGTTGTTACCTAAAAGCAAGATTAGAAGCCATGGATATTTCAACCAAGCCATATTTAATTTAATTGTAATTTAAACGAGAAGATGTCTATAAAATCGCCAATAGTACTAAGCATTATTGACCAAATTAATTCAAACAGAATTCCCTAATATACATATTGTCGCATAAGCTCTTGAGATCTTGAGATCATGTTGACTGTATCAGATTAACTAGATTAACTTCAGTAACTCAACATAAAGACTAAACCATGTCATCTGTATTTGATTGCAAAATTTTAAAAATTTCAAATTATCCATTGAATGATGAGTTAGGTTATCCTACCTGTTAATCTAGTTAATCTAATCCAGTTAGTATTAAATTATGAAAAGGCCCTTTGTTTAACAATTTCCAGTTTATCAAAAACCTGCTTTACTTTTTCATACTGCTGCATTCTGTTCAGCAGATCGACCATTTGTTTTTCCTTCTCCACGACGTCTTTCTCGGCCTCCTCCGCTCGTCTTTGTTTCTCCTCCAGCGCGCCAGACTGAGCCTCTAGTTTTTCTCGCAATTCTCGAGTTCGCTGTTTTTGCACTTCCGACATGTCGCCGCCTGAAACACAAAATTTCAGGTCGATGTCTACTCAGTTTGCAAGATCAGTTTGTGGCGTGATTATTTCGTAATTTTGCCGGCTGAACGGAAATACGGCTGAAAGTATGAATTGAGTCTAATAGCTCTTCAGCTATCGATTTCTGATAAAACTAAAGATCTATAGCTCCCTTCCTGTTTCATAGCGAATACAGCGTGAGCATTTTCGACAATTTGGCGTCAATAAATTTTGTCTTTATAAACACACGGAAAACTGGACACAAAATTCCGAACCTATGTTGAGCTGATTGCGCAGCTCTTCTAGCAAATTGCTCGAGTTATTCAAATCCCGGACCGCTTTCTTTAATTCCGCCTCTAGCATCTTGATTTGCTGGTTTTTGTCGTTCACTGCCTAAAACAGAGTTCTATTTTTATAAGCCAGCAATTTTGTGGTAGAATCTACATATAATTTAATCTATAAAGGTCAGACGTAATACTGGTAAACTAAACTTAATTTTGTAATTAATTAACTTTTAATGTTGAGCTAACCGTGCTTAGCCCGAGTTCGTTAAACTGAACCCAAAATCACCCATGATTTATAACTAACCACTAGCCAGTTTTATATCATTCAGCCAATTGGTTTACACTACGTTACCGTCCTAGGTTACTTGCTACAGACTCCGGAGTCCACGCGGAATTCGAGTCACTTGATTCCGGAGTCAAAGTACATATTATACAACCTATGACTATATTACTTTGACTCCGGCCTCAAATAACTTCGACTCCGCTTCAACTTCAGACTGAGTATCAAGAAATTTGGTACTGTAGATAAGATACAAATTAGCCAATCAAAATGCTTTAGAGGTGGCAAAAAGCCTAAATCCTCATTTCTCATTTGTCCAGGATCAAACCTGACCTTTTTCAGTCCGGCAATACTCGTCCTGTCCGCGTCGATACTGAACTGCGTCAATTCGTCCTGTAGTTTATTGCACTGTTCCTTGTATTTCTGCACTTCAACGTTCTTGTCTTCTAGTAGTCCCTTGAAAATAAATAAAAACTGTAACCAATAAACATTCCAGTTACAGAACGGTGCAAATCAAGTCGGTTAAAAACGTACGTATCTGCGGATTAGTATGTAGATACCTAAATAGATTCTGGTATGAAACGGGTTTGCATGAATATAACGAGAATAGGAATAATTTGTGAAGATGTAGTCAATAGAAAATAACCGCTAATACACAGCTCAATTAATTAATTAATAATTAATTAATGAGGTTACAATTCAACACTTTAAATTTCATAGTAACCTTCCACTCTTCGATTTTCTGGTCCACGGCCGTCATCAGCTCGGTGTCTAAACTCGGCATTCCGGGGATCGGTTCTCTCTCAGTCTGCAGCCCTTCAAGCTAAAAAAACATTTGTTCACTATGTTCAATAATATGTTCACTGACGAATGCATGACATGCAATTATTCTACTAATACATTCATTAAAATGAAAAAAAATGTAGCAAAAAGCAGTATAGTTGTACAAAGTTGATAACTATCAATAACTAATAACTAATTAATATTAATAGGTATATCGGTGGCCTCTTCTTTTCGCCATGCACAATTCGACTGTTGTGTTGGTAACGAAACCAGTCGCGTTAATGTTTCGCAAGAAGTACGTATACGTGCCAGTGGAACAAAGCACATAGTTTAAAGTGATACGTATATGTGTAATTTTGTATGGCACACAAGGTAGTGCTGCCAAAAGCAAGTACGAGACCACATATGTACACGCATAATTTTTTGTTCCTTCTAGAGAAGGAACTATTGTTTTGAAACCAACTCTGCACAGTGTTAAACAGAGCTCTGCATGTTGGTCAGCGCATATGATTAACGTGTAAAGTCAGCTTGGGTAGTCTTTGCCCTTTTTTTTGCAAAACACAAATTTTTGCAATTTTGCTGTTAATAATGGTCAATATAACTTTATTTATGCACTAAAATGTGCTTTTGTGGACGTTTTCTTATTTTTAATTTTTTTGAAATCGTAACTTGACAGACAATGCGCACGTGCTAATCACATGACTGTCTAGACTCAGTCATTCCTATCTGTTGAAACAATTTGAAACACTTAGAATAAATAATAAATAACAAAATTGTGGATCAAAATTTAACATTAAATGATTAATAATAAATATACCTATTGTAATTAAATTAATTTAAGTAATGAAAGAAAAGAAATTGTTAGCTTCGTTCAGCGTCTAAATAAACATGTTCTTAGTAAGTTCCCTTGGTTGTAAGACAGCGTAGCCGAGTGGTCTAAGGCGCTGTTCTAAGGCTGGAACAGTTTGTGCGCTAGTTCGATTCCCAGAAAGATTTTTTACTTAAGAGTATTTTTAGGTCAACTTGTTTGAGTTGCGAACAGAGATGCACGGGAGCAATCGGTGAGGGGGGGCGTGCCCGAACCCTGGCGGAGAGGCGGGTGGCCCTGGTTTTGGTTTGATTTCTGGTGAAAGCCGGAAATGTTTTACACTTTTTCGATTTATAATAATTTTTGGGGCACTTTTTTGGCTGCGGCTGACTTTTTTTGTAATTTTTTGATCTTGTACTGGTTTTTGGCACACTTTTTCGGCAATCAGAGGGGAGTGGGGGTTGCAGGGGGGTGCCTGGTGTCTGAGGGGGGTTGCTGACTGCTGACCCCCTTGAGGGGGTCCCACTCACCCCCTCGTACCCCCCTATGTGCATCTGTGGTTGCGAATTGATGTTGAATTGAGTCTGATGTGCTTTCAGTAGATGTTACTTTGCGAAAATTTTGTCAAAACAAAATAAGGATACGTTGCAGCATACTGCTATGTGTTTTAACTTTGAAGATCCACTTGGCCAAGTGCGGTATCTCTTACTCAGCGAAGGAACCTTGCCCCTTTTGGAGCCTACTTGTTTACATAGAAATTGTCTTTAAAACATTATTAACCATCTGCTACTCACTTCCAGAAAGCTTAAAGTCTGTAAACTTGAATCAACAAGCTCAAATTTTACGTATTTTTATTTTAAATAGCAAGTTCCATTTGAGGCTAAGAACTAATTGAGTAACCTATTTATCGGGGTACTTATAACTGTACCCTTCGGGATCGGTATGTGAGGCCACAAACTTTGCCTTAAATTTAACTTAAAATCATATGTTACACTCACACACCTATTAGTTAGGATATCCTTTTTTTGGAACTATACCCGTAGCCTGGTATAGTTTCAAAACAAGGAAGAGGTGAATCTGGGCACCACCCTGTACTCGACCACCTTATGGGCAAACATAAAAAAACCTATTTATTTCTACGGGTATCCTATCACCATTTCTATGCTCTTGACATAGCTAACCTGCATTTGTAACTGCTGATTTTCTTTGTATAATGCTTCGATGGTCGCTTCAGACTGATTTAGCGCATCCTGAAAAAAGAAATACGTGATATTTAGATATTGAAAAAGACCAAGTAAAACATAAACCAATATAGAATCACAAAAAAGGCAAAAGTTGGTATTTCGCGTTTATTTACCTAAAGTCAGTAAAAAATAGCGATCTTTACACAGCTAATCGGCTAGAAATAGTGGTTGGTTCCTAATCTCAGCAGTTTGTGCATTGGATTTACAACGATTTTTACAGACACAGAAACGGGCAAGCAATCACTAGGTGTCTGTTTTTCGCAACAAGCGCTCCAACGTTTTGCTCACGGACAAGCGAACACCATACGGACAAATATGAACTCTGAAACCGGATTTACAATAGTCCTTATCATTGTATTAAATTGAATTGAATTTACTGAATTTACATCGATCGCTAATAGAGTGAAAACTCGTTTGCAGAGCTACGATGATGTGACGACTACATGTACGCATATCAAGCTCATCTGCTGAGTGAGCAGTCTGCAGTGGTTAATTGTGAGGACCACAAGAAATATTAAACGCGGCCATTATTGCCGCATAAAAGATGTTCAAGTGCATCGCACTGCTCACCTTTACTGTTTAGTAGCTGAAAGCCTGTCTTAAGACAAAAACTGATAAATTTTCAAGGTTAAAGATTAATTTAAAAAAAATTAAACAGACGAGTATTTAAACAGACGAGCATTTTAAAAAAACTAGTCTCGCCGAGATTCGAACTCAGATTCCTTGATTCAAAGTCATGACTGCTTACCACTGCACCACTGAGACCGCAACGGGTGATTTTAGTTAACAATCCTTAAGTTGCGCTTCCAGCTTAGGGTGACAAATTATGCAGGTCACAAACAAACAGAAGTATGAACGTTGACATCGGATAAAAGATTGTATTGATCGGTACGTTCTTTACATTGTTAATCATCTGCTGTATTGATCATCATCAAGTTTCTGTTATATACGCAAGCATATATATCATGGGCAATTTTGAAGCAAGTTAGTCCGGTTGGCTCGGTTGGTATGGTAGTGCTGCGTGCAGAGCCTCTGATTCCTGATCAGTATGTTGGTGGTTCAATTCCACCCGGGAGCTAGACGTTTTGCATTCTATGGCATTTTCCGAGCATGAGAGCTCCGCCAAGTTGCATAATATGCGACAGAACTGAGTCTGAGAGGTACCTAACCTACACTTCAAGTGTTAATTAACACTAGAGAATTGACCTACCCAGAATAACGTAGGAATTTGAAAATCTGAATATAGTATATACGCGGCCATTAATTAGGTAATCGTCAAAGATTACATTATATTATGTTCAATCCTTGAGCCTGAAGTTTTGTCTCTAAACAAATCCACCAAATTCAAACTACAGTTTTTTTGGAAATTTTGGAAATTTTTTGGAAATTCGTTTGGTATGGAAAAAGCGTCGAAACCATTTTGTCAATTATCCACAGCAGCTGACAGCAAGTTGTCCTTGTCCCTGTCCCTGTGGCCTTGAGGCCAAGCAGACCCACCCTCATGCGAGTGTACTGGTCCGTGGTAATTTCCATCTGACTGACACTCTCCTCCAAACTGGCTCGTAGATGTTTCACTTGGCTTTGAAGGGTCTCGTTGGCTTCCGTTAAATTCTGAAATAAATAAAGCACAGCGAATTATTAGTTTATATACTTACAGCAGAAAACGGGTATTTTTAAGTACCTACTCGATTTTATGATTAAATTAAGCATAAGCCGCAGAATGTTTTTAATTAAGCGGTTAAAACCGGTTTAAGCCGTTCTATTTCAGTAATCTAGAAAACACGTATCACATACGTCAGAATGTTGCGCTTAGATATCTTTTACCAAGGCTGAGCTAAGCTGAGCTGAGCTGAGCCTTTATGCATTCCACCGACAATGCCTACTGATTTTTCCGGCAAGCAAACAAACGGCTGTAAGCATGAATCGACCCTTACATTGACTTCATCGGCCAATGCAATCAATTCTTGTGTTTTGGCCCTGAGTTTCTTTTGTTGTTCCTCACTCTCTCCTTTGCGGCTTGTGGTGGCCTCTCGCTGGGCTTCCAGTTGGCGTTGATATTCTCGTACGTCAACTAACAGCTGATCGCGCTGAAATAGATAAAAATTAATAAGTGCTAAGTATTAAGTAATAGCAAGAGTACATATTAATAGGTTCCCCTGCCATGCACTCTTGGTATTAGTAGAATAACAGTTTTAAACACGAGTTTAGATTATGTAGATTGATACCCATATGTCAATATTTATTCGGTGTGACCGGTCGTTCAGCCAGCAAAAATGAGACAAAATTACACCAATCGATATAGTTAGTGAATTATGAACGATAGCATTCCGTAAAAGTGGCGGCTGAACGGACATACGGCTGTAAATACATATGAATCGGTTTTTCAAGTCAAAGTTTTTAAAGTTGACAGAACTCACATCTCGTCTCAAATCCTGATTGGTCTTCTCCATGGTTTCATTTCGTTCGGCCAACTAAACAATATTAAAAAATTTAAGCTGATATTACAGCTGATATGGTGGTTATGGTAGAAAAGGATTTCATATTTTAATTGAAAAGAAATGATAGCGAGTTACTTTGACTGAATTTTGACAGCTAATGTCTGACCAGAGACTGCTGAACCTTCAGGCAAAAAAATAGTGGACTTCTGTAGGCACTCGCTTTGCTCACGAGGCTTGTAATTTATTTCTATTAAAAAAATAGCGTACTTCTTTTTATCTCAGGGTCTAGCATTTTTGGTTCAGACTTTACTTCATGTTCGGTGGTACTCGACGTCATAAATTTAACCAGTCCAAAATAGCACTGTCTCTCGCAGCTCGTAAGTCATAATTCTCATTTACAACAACATTGCAGTGTCAAGAAAGGGGGGGGGGACTCTTACCGAAAGAACGACAGCATCATCATCAGAATGACCCAGGGGGGATTCGAACCACCCATCTCTGGATCTGCAGACCAGCGCTCTACCGTCGAGCTACTGGGCCGATGTTGAGCTGTCGTAAGTCCCTTTTAAGTACTCTAGGGGGCCTATCTTACTTCACAGCAGCACTGCAGCAATTCAGACTTTCGATCCGATCGATTTGTCCAAAACGTGGACGAAAAATTTGTCTGACGAAAAATACATAGATGCGCCACTTTACTTATTTCAGTGGCATGACTTCTGCGACACCTTGCTGTACTCTTGATAGTCAAAATCTATTCTTTTCGTCACGAAATCAAATGTTCCGCTCTCTCAAGTGGTGCAACTATTTTCACACTTGAAAACTCGTCAGACTTCAACACACCCTTTCTGAGGCTTCTTTCTCCGCCTGTAAGTCGCGCTCTCGTTCTCTCAACTCTTGGATCAGCTCCTGATTCTGCTCTTCTAGATCCTTGATTTCGTCGCGAAACATCTGCATTTCCGCCCCGCCGTCTTCGCTGAGTTGTTGGCGCTAAAACAGAATTTACAAAACTCATTTAGCTCCCTTGTATAGCGAAGCCGACAGTGACTCGATCTTTACTCTAGTTGTGCTTGATTGACGGCAGCTATGTAGTAGACTTCAATTGTCTTCATTATCATTAGAGTTTAGTGCACTTATATACTTATGGTTCATTATCATTCCGGTTTGGTGCACTTATGCCGATTCCACTTCTTCTGTCGACTCATTTATTTCGCCGCTCTTTGTTTAGCAAAACTCGAAAGTGGAAATCTGCCGAAAATTAATCCTTGCAAAACTCAGTAGTGGACTTCTGCCAAAAATTAATCTGTGCAATACTCTAAGGTGATTTTTTGCCTAAAATTATTATTTTAAAATCTAAAAAGCAATTCTGCCTTCAATTACTCTGACAAAAACTAAGAAATGAGCTGACTAAAATGAGCCAAACTAATTTGTCCAATATTATGTGTGCGTAAGTGTGGTTTATTCGTAAATATCAGCACTGTTCACGCTGTTACAGTAGTCAGATTTCAAATTACAAGTACAAGTTAGACAGACTTTAGGTTCTAAATTACACATCTTTGAGTAAATAATTGATTGAATGAATTGAATGTGTAATAATAAATGACAGTAAACTTTAGGTGTGAGGTGAATTGCGGTCTATTGTTAACGCACCTACCATTAATTTGCCCGTATTAACCGCTATTAAACTGAACTATAGCGGGGTGAGCCAAATCTAAAAAATTACTTGGATTGTTGTGGCCATAATTTGAAATTCTAGTCGTAATTTACGTTTGAAGCTGTTTTCCGAACAATTAAGTGTATATATAAATCTAATGATTTGTGTTTTTTAATTACACCGCTTTTAACGTTCAGTAGAATTTTGCTCAGACTAATAGTCGGCAGAAGTCCACTTTTGAGTTTTGTACAGATTAATTTTCGGCAGAAGTCCACTTCTGAGTTTTGCCGGATTAAAGTAGGCACAATTCCACTCTTGAGTTTTGACATCCGGTTCGGCAGAAGTGGAATCGGCATAAGTGGAATACACCGATCATCCTATTCTATTCTATACTCTTGTTGCCACAAATTTGATTTGCTTTGCAACGTTAAGCTAACCAGAAATGTATTAGACTCATGGGTTTAGATTCGCAAAGCGCATTTAACTTGAAGAAAGTCTATGTCGAACACGTAATTGTATTGTAACAAAATAGGTCAGGTACACAACAGTACAACACATAGAGCTTATCATTAAGATGCTCCATGTAGGTATTTCACTCACCAAGCCCAATCTGCGGCAAAATCTTCAGTAAGTATAAAGCATACACTTTCAAGTACATTGGCCAGAGGCCATCGTAAACCTGTTGGTTGGGTCAGTTACCTGATTCAGTTTTTATGAAACGTATAATTTTGCAGCCAATAAAACTGCAAAATCTTAGTCAAAAATTTTTAAATAGTGAAGTTTAGTCACTCTGCAGCCATTTTTATTGAAAAATTTTCATTTTAAATTTGGTCTGTTTTAGCGTCACTTTTGAAGCAGGTAACACTGTCAACACTGGCAAACAATCGAATAGAAGTAAAAGTTTTACTTGACGAAAAAGCATGAATTTTCAGGAATCTGAGTGGTTGAGTGGTTAGTATGTTAGATTTGTAACCATGACGCCACTGCTTCGATTCCTACTGAGTTATTTTTTGACTTTTGCATTTTCACCAAGCGCTGAACATCTACTGTAAGACGACAAGTGAAAATACAAGGCATTCGGTAGTGACAGATGCAAATGTTGGGTAGAAGACGTGTAAAACACACCCCGCACATAAACACTTTAACGCTAGCAACGTGTTAAGATACCAAAATAAAATTTAAAGACCTGTTGGGCTGTGGCCCAACAGGAATAGACGTTTTTTAGACAAAGTCTAACGTTAAACACTTTTGCGAATCACACCCACAGCGGAGTCCTAATCTCTACCCTCAGATCAGTGATTTGATCCTTGAGCTGTTCAATTTCGGCGGTCAGCTCCTGTTCCCTTTGAGCGCTGGCCTTCGCTTTTTCCTCCATCAATTTCTCGAACTCCTCCGACAACACTTCTCCCGACTGAGCCGACTGCTCATGGTAAAACTGAAATAGCAAAAAATAAAAAAAATAAAAAAAGATGAATGGTT
>JASANF010003909.1:17500-36950 GCA_030248245.1 Trissonchulus sp. WLG1_4 | reverse complement strand
ATTTAGTTGGGTTTTTTTGAAATTTGACATGGAGACAAAATTGTATTTGTCGGCGGTTTTACTTTCAGATCAACTATTCATCGTTGGTTTTTTGTCATTTATGATTAATAATTTAGCAGTGATAGATATTGCAATACTAGTTTGTGAGGGTCAAAAAGAAATTAAATTTTAGTTTCTATAGCTTTTTTCCCAATTACGTTTTCTTGTTGTATCTTTAAAACTCGGGTCATGCTTGTCCGCAAGGTTGAACGTTTGTTCGTTAACACCATTTTTTAATAAAAATACAGTGAATTTCACCGTTTGACTGGGATTTCCAGGCAATTGGTAACGAAGCATGACATCTCGTAAAACAAAATAGTACAGACTAAATAACACTCTTACATGATAACGGACACGATTTTGTGCACGATTTTTGTAAACAAACCTCTCTATATTATTTGCCCTTTATGCACCCTTTATTTGTTGTTTTTGTAAATGTGTTGTCATTATTCGTGAAGTCGTGATTTTTAGACTGTCGCGTCCTGACTTGTAACAGCACAATTATTTTGGACACCCCCGTTCCTGGCTGGAGGCCTGTAACTAATAGTTTTACAAGTCTTTAATAATTGTAACAGTATTGTAAGTGCAAGATCTGGTGATTTGTAATGAAGTTACTTGACGAAATCGTAACGAATCACCTGATTTGGCCCGTACTATAATATTGTTACAATATTGTAAGCCTTATAAACTTCAGCAACAGCGCCCTGGATGGGACCCTCCTTTTTGGAGCTGTTTTGTGACATTTTACATACATACATGGCATACATATATACATACATACATACATACATACATACATACATACATACATACATACATACACGGTGAAATCTTGGTGTTTTTTTGTAATTTTGTTTTTCGAGACTGCTTATGTTGTAATCGTGATAATTATTAGTTTCATTAATTTTTTATATATATCTTTTTTCAGCCACAGATTTTCGTTTCTACGCTGCCTATCCTCGTGCTATTGACCTTTCGCAGTCGCCAGAGAACCAAAATCCAGTGGTCAATTTCATGAATTTGACAAATCACATTCATTCGGCCAATGCCCAAGGGTCCAATCAGAGCTCAAGACTGTATAATAGTGGCGTGTCGAAGCGCCCGTCCCGTTACAGGGGTCATCGTGAGACCCTTCACCAGTCATTCAGTGCCGAAAGTTTACAACATTTGGCTGCAAATCAGTCGGTTTATGGCCGGAAAGCTAGCAGTAAGGCTGCCAGCGGCGCCAAGTTGTCTGGTCACACGCGACGGCCAAGTAGTCCGGGATCGGACAATCTATCACCTTCCGAGGATTCGGCCGCTCCCTACACCTCTCCCGGTCTAATTCGACGGATGGCCAGCTCCTTCCGATTTCGGTCTTCGTCTAAAAAACGAATCTCTCCGACTCAGCATTCGGCCAATCAGACCAATTCGCGACACAATAGCCTGGAAGAGAGCAAAAGTGTTCCCCAGTCTCCAGTTTTAAGTGGAAGCCAGTCCATTCACCATTTCTACCACAATGCACAGTCTCGACTCTCCCCTGAACTCGATCTACCCTATGACGACCGTTTTGGAGGCGTTTTTGTATTGCCACCTTTTAGTTGTAAGCTTTCTGTACTGCACCTTTGTGGCATTTACTTTTAAGTTTTGTTCAGAAATTTGCTTTGAAAAATATTTTTGAACCTTGAGGAAAAAGACATTCTTGAAATTTGACATATTATGAGATTTGTCTAATTTCCCAACAAAGGTTTAAATTTAAATAGCTCGTTAGATTATGCAGCTATATCTCTAAGCACTCTCAAGGGGTTATATTAACTATCTAATTTTAATATAATCTACTTTTTATATATTTATTAAGTTTGCAGCGTTTACAGTTGTTTTGCAGCAGCATTAAAATCATGCCTGCGATTTTAAGCAAATTTCGGAACCTCTTTAGTTCTTGAACCGTTCAACTGTGCACCACAGTTTTTTTAGTATCGCCATCCCAGCTACTTCTAGGCGGTACAAGTTCCCTTTTGATGTTGTGTTGTGTTATAATTTGAGTCAGTTTCTTTGTTTAATCTGAATTCTTTGAATTTTGATTACTTTGCGTTTTGCAACCACATATACTGAAACTTTATTTTACAGCCCAAGCCGTTGCTTTTTCTGCTTTTGGTGTTGTATTGTGATATAATTTTTTTGTTATCAATTTCATATCCTATATATTTCAAGTGATTGTTCAGATTTCTGAATTTAATTTTTTTGCTGTTTTCAGTGGCCAGTGGCGAACTTGAAGTGGAAGCTCTCAGAGAATCGTCAAACTCACCTAGGGTAAATAAATGCGTATATACTATCACGAATACGCTAATGCTGTTCTAGTCTTTATTGTCCATAGCTGTGCTGTAGGGTATTCAGTAGCTGTGTAGCAAAATTAACTATGATAGCGTTGTCCCACTGATTTATTGGGAACATTGTGTTTAATTTTGTTTTAAATGTTTTTTCTCTGTTTCAGTTTTTTTAAAAAAGTTTTGAATAACATTTAATAGTACGTTCTTTTAATTTGCTATTTATTATTTTTTATTTGGAAGTTGCATAAGTGAAAAAGTGAACCTGAAAGTAATGCCGAGTTTTCAAGACTACGATTATATTGGATTTGTTAATTGTTATGGATACAAAGAGACTGACTGTTATTTAGCTGATTTTTTAGGTAGCTTTTGGTCGGTCTCCTAAGCGGGAGCCTAAAGAAAGGGAACGAAAAATATCTAAAAGCGAGGTGAGCTGCGCAAGGAATAGAATTTATAGATTCCGAATAGAAACTATTTCAAAAAAAGCTAGGAAATAGAAATTTTCTCCATCATTGTAGACATTTTGTTTATTGAAGTTTTAACTAGTTAAAATTGTTATATTCAGGATTGGAACAAATTTTCGCATTCCGCCGAACGCACGTACGTGCGACGTTGCCAGTGAGATCATAAAAATGATTAAAATTATTTAGACTTTTTGAATCTTACTCTGTGTTAGGCTTTGTGACCACAGCATTTTTGTTGCATGTAGAATATTGGCGTTACGATGACGTTTAAGTTTAAGTTAAATACCATGTTTTAGACTGGTAGACTAACCATAAACATTCTGGATCCTGAAACAAAAAGCAACACGCGATTTTATTATGACAAGAACCAAGTTCAAGTACCAACAGTACAGCGTGTAGTCACAAGAATCAGGCCGTCTGTTTTGTCTCAGGGTTCATCATTTATTGGTCAGACTTCTAAGTTTTTAATGTTACATAATAATGGATTTGCTATTCAACATAAGCATAATATTATTTCAGCATGCGAAGAAGTTTTCCATCGACCGTGTGATCCAGTACGCCCCCGGTCAGCCGTCCAAGTCGAAAAAGAAATCAGGGGGGTCCGGTTCGTCCATCAGCGCCCTCGAGCCCCCCGCCACGGCCATGTATTGCCTCAAAGACCTGGCCCCCTCCTATACCAATCCGGTTCCTAATTTTGTGCGAAAATGCGTGGAGTTTATTGAAGCCAAAGGTATTTTAATTTGTTTTCAAGTTTATGGTTAGCCTTGCTCACCTTGCTTCTATGAATTATATGCATTGTTTGATTTGTTTCCTACTTTTTTTCTGTTTTGGCGTCCCAATCTGCGGTTTACGCTTATAATTTTTTTGTTTCCTTGCTTTATATACGTGTCAGAATATTTAGTTGATTTTTTCCTGTTTTCTTTGCTTATAAATATGTACTTTATATTATAGACTATTTGGCTTTGTAGTTGAATTAAATTTTACCTGCTGATTCGCACGCTTTCAATCTGAAGTAAAATCTTTCTTTCTTTCTTTCTTTCTTTCTTTCTTTCTTTCTTTCTTTCTTTCTTTCTTTCTTTCTTTCTTTCAGTTTAGACTTTATGAGGCAAGAAATGAAATGGGTCATGATTTTTTGCGTTACCTTTAATACGTTATGGTTTTATCAAGAGTACATAATAGCGTCTCACTCTACATAGAAGAAGAGTGAGACACTCTCCAGCCTGCCTGTGTTCTAGCACAGGCAGATGCGCTGGTCGTTTTCAGACTACATGTTGACATTCTATGCAACATGTGACAGGCCAATCAGAAGCGAGCTGCTATTGTCTGATTGGCTGACGCCTGTGCACGTGCTCCAATCATAAAACGGGGTAGGGATAAAAGGTTAATAACTCATCATTTATTTATAGTCTGCTTGCAAAAACATTAAAAAAGGTTTGCAAATACCTTTGGGGATATTTTGGCAAACTTTCAGCGAAATTGATTGAGAAGCTTTTAAGAAATTTAGAAAAGTTTATATCTCAGAAGTTTCTCAATCAATTTCGCTGAAAGTTTGCCAAAATATTCCTAAAGGTATTTGCAAACCTTTTTTAATGTTTTTACAAGCATGTTTTTATGGATTAAGCTTTTATCCCTATCTTAATGCTTATCAACGCATCAGCGATTATATACTAACGTGTGTTACGCAGAGAGTCTACGCGCTGATTGGCCAGTCACATGTTGCACAGAATGTCAACATGTAGGCTGAAAACGACCAGCGCATCTGCCTGTGCTAGAACACAGGCAGGCTGGAGAGTGTCTCACTCTTCTTCTATATAGAGTGAGACGCTATTATGCACTCTTGGTTTTATTTCAGTTATGCGTTTAATTTAAAATTTCTGAATGTTAAGCTCGCTCATAATTGTAGAATCAGTGGCTGTCAGTTTGATTTTTCAGCAATTTAAATAATATTCAGATAGTATTCTATTATCTGATATAAGTAATAATACAGTAATACTGTGTTCAGTTAGTAGCTTACTAAAAGTGATAATATTATATTCTCTGTTTTTAGGTCTCACGTCCGAGGGCTTGTACAGAGTTCCTGGAAATCAGGCTCATGTGAATTTGCTGGAACAGAAATTCATTGATGGTAATGTTTCGTGTAAAAAGCTATTTTTCGAGCAAAAATATAAAATATTTAATAAAGTCGTAAGAAGAATTAACAGAAACCATGACATTTGGTAAAATTCGAACTATTAAAAATTAGTAAATTTAGAAATTCGGTAACACTCAGTTGGCTAGAATTTTATACCGTAGATACAATGTCAATCAAGTAGAATTTCGTCGTTTCTAGATAACTTTTTGGTTGCCAATGCCAACCTTAATATCTGTTTTTAATCGGCTTAATAGTTAATATAAGAACTCAAATATGCATATCTCAAGATTATTGAGTGGCTTAATACTTCTAGAAATAAGTCTGGTGTTATTTGTCGTTGTTTAGCAAAAACTGAATAGTGAATGTATATTAAAAATGACTGAACTCAAAATTTATCCTTTCAGATCCTAATCTTGATTTCACGGAGCTTGATCTCCCGGTGAATGCCGTGGCCACAGCCTTGAAGAATTTCTTCGCCACCCTTTCTCAGCCTATCATACCATATTCGATGTATGATGAAATTATACAGGCCATGCGTAAGTGACGGATTGGGTTGATTATAGTTGAGTATTAAATAGAAATAATATGATGTTAGATATCGGAAATATAATATGCTACTACTCTCTATGTTTGTCTACGGTTTAATGAATTGCAGATGGCTTCTTCTTATTAAGATTGCTGACGAAAGCAACACTCAGCTGTACGTATGAATCGACACTTTCAGTAATTAGCAATATGAGACGGAAGTTGGAAGACGATAAAGTTGGGTGTTTATTTGTTGCAGGCATGGACGATTGCCGGACGCGCATGTCTCGACTCCGAGTCACGCTTAGACGCTTGCCGCACGAAAATTTCGAATTGCTCAAGTTCTTCATTACTCACTTACAAAAGTACGTAATAGGCCAACTAGACTAGTGTCTGTTTTTAACTCTAAATGATTTTGGTTCTACCGCTGGTGTTGATAATTGTAAGCGTAGTTTTATATATACACAGTCGTATGTCCGTTCAGCCGACAAAACTACGAACTAATCACTCCAATTTATCCTTGTGTACAATTTCACTTTAGTGAGGAAAACTTTGTGGGGGGGGGGGGGCGGCAGCATAATCCGCAACTGGATAACAGGAAAATTTACAGCCCCTTGAGGCCTTGACTGCGTTAAGCAGAACGGAGCTAAGACTGCCTTTATGCCGTCCGCTGTACAGCGTTAACGTCAACAATATTGTGGTGACAATTTTCAGAGTGGCCAGTCATGCGCACGAGAACGCCATGGATCACCGCAACCTGGCCAAGTGCTGGTGGCCCACGCTGCTGAGGCCTCGCTTCGACACCTTCGAGGACATGGCCCAGATGACTCAGCGCCTGGAGGATTTCGTGCAACTGCTGCTCGGACAGTTTAGCCCGCTCTTCTCCCTCAAAGATTCCCTCAGTCCTAGCTGAGTTTGTATTTTTGTGGTTCATTTTTTTAGTATAATATTATGCTGTAGTATGAATTTGCATGAGTTTTGAAATAATTCTTGCCAGCTTTTAGCATTAAAACACGTCTTGAAATAAAGTTTTTAGTTTTGAAACTTAAAGAAGTATATATACAATTAATTTTATTGATTTTTTTGCGGTTTATGAATTTCTTTATTATCTTTGCTTTGTATCGTTTTAAAAAATGTATTTGCACTGCAGTTTTACTGATTGGTTTTATACAGGCTGTTGAGTGCATTGCCATAACGACTAGTTTTGTGCTGTGCTTTGGTAAACGGACAGTGTCTCGGCAAAACAGATGAAAACTTGACATATTATCTAGCACATTTTCAGTCTAATATATTAATTACTGTGAAAGATACTCACTGTTTGCTGAGAAACATGTATGAGAGTGTTATTTTATTTTAGTTATAGTATCGAAACTAGTTTCTTTTTAAATTAAATGCCTATGGAAACGTCAGTCATAGAATATTGTAATGTGATACTTATAGCAGACTTACACTAAATCTTGACTTACTGACTTGATCTTGAGTATTAAATCCTTTTGTTTTTTATAATTGAAAAGTGAACAGGAACTATCCTTATGTTTTGTATGTATAATATTTAATTGTTTTGTGGTTTGTGGGGTGTGAGGGGGTTTTTTTTTGGGGTTGTTTTTTTTGTTTTGTGTTTGTTTTTTTTTTTGTTTGTTGTGTGTGTGTTTGTTTTTGTTAGTGTATGTTTTTGTTTTTTTTTGTAGGAGGGGGGTGGTGGTTGTGGGTGGAGGCGGCATCAAAACAGTGCTTTTTGCTTCATGTTGAAAAAAGTGGAAAACCTAAAAGAGAAAAATTCAAGGAACAGAAAAGTGAACGGGAACTTGGGTGAGATTCAGTAATTTTGATGTGGGGTATCATTATAATTGAAATATATGATTTAAAGCGCAATGCCTGTTCCGAAAATAAGAAGGTTGGCGTTTATAAACTAACACAAACACGGGAATTTTATTTTGAAAAGTAGTGAAAACTCACATTTTGGCGAAAACAATGGTGATATTACATAGTGAGTTATCTGTTTAAGCGAGAAGTGTCCTTTTATAGTTAAAATTTGAGGTGATAGTGAAATACATGCCCTTTTTTACAGTAACTGATTGGTTGGAAAATTTTTTGTAGTAACTGATTTGTTAGCTGCTATAGTTTGTAACTGTTTGTCCTATGTCCTATGATTATTTATGCAGCGTAGTGGTTAGTTCTATTGTCTATGCTTCACTGTATGTACGTGCCAATTTCGCCAAAATCTGGACTGTAGGGAAAATTTCAACGATGCGACTTATATTTTTTTCATACTTTCAATGCAGATTTTTTAAAAAGAAGATTCTTGTTGCTAATTTTTGCCCCACTTAGCTTTATTGTGTTGTCAGGAAATCTATGCAGCATTTAAAATGTTTTTAGTTTTATTTGAAATGTATGCGTTTTTGTTACTTTATGCCACACGTAATCTCGAAATTAAAATTTGATCATGCCATACTTCCGACAAAGTCTAGGATAAAGTATATTGGTTTTCGTTTTTGTAAAAACGCAACGTTTTTTCGTTTAGGAGAAAATAGCGTCGAATTAAACTGTAGTTTGATAAATTGGTAAGGCGCTTTTTCGCCAAACGGACACCCCGTGCATACGGACAAGTATGAAGTATACACCTGGATCAATGAAAACCTAAATTGAGTTTGCCGCTTTTATATTTTTTTATAGGTAGATTTTTGAGAAATACAGGCGCACTGCTAAGGCCAAATGAATCAGCAGCTGTTTGATGTTCACAGCCAAATGGCTGATCAGCCATTGCTGTTAAAATTGTCGTGAATTTCAGCAAGTGTCTCACTCATATAGAAGAGTGAGACGCTAATATGTGCTCTTGATCTTACATATAATAATCATTAAATCATCCCTATCCAAGTGTACATATTTACCCATGATTCGTCCCATGTGAATCCTTATTTATTGAAATGGTATTCGTTGCTCTGGTTGTTTCGAACGGTCGCTTACTACTTTTTTTGTATTGTTTGTTCACAGGGCTATATTACGTTAATTTTTTGTCCAACTCTGTTATAATATACAGCTCTCCTTGATACGTTATTCAAATAAATATTTCTCCTATCTGAATTGGTTATTTTGATGGTGAACGATGATTTCATTTTGTTCAATTTAAATTACTTATTTTTAATTTATTTGTCGTTATCAATTAATAGTATTATCTTAAGCAAGAGTACATAGAATATAGAAGAAGGGTGAGACACTCTTCAGCCTGCCTGTGTTCTAGTTCAGCGGATGCGCTCGTCATTTTCAGACCACATGTTGAAGTTTCATTAAGCATGTAGATAGCCAACCAGAAGCGAGCTCCTCTTGTTATTGGCCAGACGCCTATGCGCGTGCTGAAAGCAGCACGTAGGCGACCACACGTGCTCCAACTAGCACTCAGGCAGACCTGGTTGCTATTGTTACGTGACGGCTGCTTGGAGCACGCGCATAGGCGTCTGGCTAATTAGAAGAGTTCGCTTCTTATTGGCCATTTATATGTTTAATGAAACTTAAATATATGAGCTAAAAAATGACGAGCGGATCTGCCTGCGCTAGAAAAACACAGGCTGAAGAGTGTCTCACTCTTCTTCTATATAGAGTGATACACTATTATGTACGGTTGTTTAGAGTACATAATAGCGTCTCACTCTATATAGAAGAAGAGTGAGACACTTTCCAGCCTGCCTGTGTTCTAGCACAGGCAGATGCGCTGGTCGTTTTCAGGCTACATGTTGCCATTCTGTGCAACATGTGGCTGGCCAATCAGCGCGTGGATTCTCTGCGTAACACACTTTAGTATATATATAATCGCTGATGCGTTGATAAGCTTTTATGCTTAATTACTCATTATTTATTCATAGTCTGCTTGCAAAACCATTAAAAAAGGTTTACAAATACCATTAGGGATATTGTGGCAAACTTTCAGCGAAATTGATTGAGAAACTTTTGAGGTTTAAACTTTTCTGAATTTTTTAAAAGTTTCTCAATTTCGCTGAAAGTTTGCCAAAATAACCCAAAGGTATTTGCGAACCTTTTCAATCCTGCAAGCAGACTATAAATAATGAGTTACTAACCTTTTATCCCTATCTTGTTTTATGATTGGAGCACGTGCACAGGCCAATCAGAGAATAGGAGCTTGCTTCTGATTGGCCAGCCACATGTTGCACAAAATGTCAACATGTAGGCTGAAAACGACCAGCGCATATGCCTTTGCTAGAGTACAGGCAGGCTGGAGAGTGTCTCACTCTTCTTCTATATAGAGTGAGACGCTATTATGTACTCTTGTTTTAAGCAAATTTAAGGTACCGAATTACCGAAACCGTTGTGTTCACGCGTATGTTTAATGCAAAGTACAGTGTCAGTGTGTCAGTCTGGAAAGAACAGTGGAGCTGTCATGCCTAGCTTGGATAATGTGCGTGTCGGTCTAAATTGTACGGCTTGACGGGTTGATTTACGGCGCTAATTGGGTTGTAGACTCGTAGGTTACCTACGAGTGCCAACTGTCAAGCCGCGAGTCGAAAATTTTGACCAGCTTCCAGCTGAGTGCACCAGTGAAAATGTGACTGTTCTTGAGATTAGGGGTATTCGAGTGCTTTTGCTTATAGGCTAATCAAAAAGATTCAACAAATTTGATATATTTAACAGGGGCAGCAATCGGGACCAAAAAGCAGTAAAAAGAGATTCGGCTGAAAGGAAGCTAGCGTTCACCCTACTTCTTATTCTTTCCCCCCCTTTTTTTCACACGCCTCATCAAATCAAATCTCACCGTGAGATTGTTGTGTGACCAATTTCTCGTTTTTTTTCGTGGAACGAGTATCGTCCCATTGCACATTTGATTTTATTTACGACTTTATTTTTTACAGTGGAAACTCGAACCGGTTGTCTACTACTGCTCATGGAATTTGGACTTCGTCAGCGAAAAGCCGTACAGTCGGATGACGACGGTATATGCATGTTTTATTGTTTTCTCAACTGTTTCTCTGTGACGTTTTCTCCGTTTGACTCTTCCTGCGGCTGTATACTTCTACTGTTAACGGCGTAAAAGTAGTTTTAGCTCAGTCTTGTTAAGCGTAGGTTATGGCAATATTCTAACGTCTGTACTACGTCATACATGTAGAATTTTTCGTTACGATGTTGTAATTTTTAGAAAAAGTGCAGAGACTGCTTTTAATGTTAGACTGGCTTCATACGTTCCACCGTTAAAGTCTGCAGCCGTTAAATTAGTGCATGCACTATATGCTTACGTAACTTGCAACAAGACCAGATAATTTGCTGACGTCTTGACACTGCTCATTCTCCGCAGTAGGGCAGTGCTGACAGTAGTGATAAAATTTTGTTTGTATTTCAGAGATATCCTCAAGCAATAATGCAGAAAACAAGATCGATGACAACAAGTTTTCAGCGATCACATGGTTTTTGCCATTGTTTTTTATTTCCGTCACTACCCTCTTCTGTATAGGACAGGACCTGGGTTTTTTTTTTCGCAAAAACGTTCGCAATTGCGAAAAAAAATTGGTGATTGCGAAAAATTTTCAAACCTTTTCGCAAAATTGCGAAAAAATTTTGACGCAGTGGAGGTGAACTCGTAAGGTCTATGCGCTGATTTCTGTGGTTTAGTCGGAAAATATTTTTGTTACGGCCCCAATTGACCAAATTTGGCCTAAAAATTGAAAATTTCTCCGACTTTTTGTGATCCCTTAGGCCCGGACTCGTGCAACTTTGTGGCTTGATGTTTCTAGTGACTGTAAATGAGACATATTTTCTTTCATGTATCATCACACCACAGCATGTAACAGTAATAGACCCATTGCACGTATAATAGGGGGTATGTATAGGTATAATATGGGTCGAGCTCGAGGTGACATAATTGAGAAAGATTTCAAAATTGTTAGCATTTTCAGACCTAACTTGATCATTGGTCGGGTCTTCTAAAATTTCTTTGTGAAAAAATCGATTGTGAAAACTGAAAATTGTTAATTGCTCGAGCCCCCCCCCCCCGCCCCCCCCCCCCCTAGATCCGCCTATGCTCCATAAATTTAAATAAAAGTGTCAAAATCGTTGCTTTTTGGCCAAAACGGGTAAAAATTGCGTCAGTCTTAATCCTGTATAGGCGTAATAATGTTTTATTAACATTTAAATGTAAAATCTACTGCATTAAGTAACAAAAGTAAGTCTGCGAAAAAAAATTTTGATTTTGCGAAAAAAATTTCAAGCTTTTCGCAAAATTGCGAAAATTTGCCAGCGAAAAAAAAAACCCAGGACAGGACAGTAAATTGCCAAAACCGCTTAGCCCTGAAAACATTTCCAGCAAGCACCCTTTCTCAGAAATTCGAGCTCGCCAGTGTGTTAAAAAACTGGCCGCTTTCGGTCCAAGAATCAGCGGCAGCGAAGTCACTGAAAAGTTGACTGTCAATTTTCTATTGGATGAGCTTCAGAAGCTAAAATCTGAAAATCCGGATCGAATGGATATCAATATTCAGCGACCTAGCGCCTGCCTCACTTTGGCTTTTCGACCCCCAGATGCTGCTAATTTTTGCTACCGCAATGTCACCAACATTGTGGCGCGACTCAATGGTGCCGAAAGCCGCGAGGGAAGTCGACACAGCCTGCTGATCAACTGCCATTTTGATTCTGTTCCCGGTAGTCCTGGTAGGGTGCTTCGAACGTTACTGTTCTTGCCAACGATATTTAAAATGTAGCGTACATACGTTTTTTAGAGCCTATCCTTCGTCGTGTAATTGTAATTGGCATAATTTGCGCATCAACATCACGTGTCCAATTTCTTTCGGTTTTAGGGAGCTTATTCTGTTTTAGCGTTTCACAGTAGCAGTCTGGCCAGGCCAGTACCATCAGGGTACCTCAAATTGAGCTTAACATGAATATTGTTAGTCGTATTTTGAGTGGTATATATATTTATTTATTTGCAACTTTGTGTCAAAAAAGTAGCAAGAGCTTACTGTTTTTTCATTCAAGAGAACAGTAAAAACACTGTGAATTGAGTTTGCCTGCACTAGACAGTATATACTTTTGAATATCATTAGGAAAGTTTATATAATATAGTAATTAACAGAATGAAAAGCTGTGTAGCCAAAACAGAGTTTCCTGTGTGTTTGGTATACTTCTATTTTCATTGAGAATTTACAGTTTCATTTGCTTTTTGTATTTTTTCAGGCGCCAGTGACGATGGTGTTAGCTGCTGCATAATGATGGAAATGCTCAACGTTCTTTTAGCCCAAAAAGACTGGCTTTCTCATGACATTATATTTCTTTTTAATGGTGCCGAAGAAGATTTTCTTCAAGTAATGAAATCACATGTTTTGTTTTGGCTCAGTGGTTTAACATTTTTTAGTTTAGTTTAAATCATATGAACAGCTTTCACCGATATTTTTAATTTTACCTGAGCTGAACACTAACGCTAATGTTGTCTGTAAAAGTAAGTAATTATAAGTAAAACAGTGCTTTTTGGTTCAAAAGTTCAGCAGAGTTTAAAACACTTTAAAAAAACTGTTTAAAGGATACGTTTAGCAATAGTGTTAGGCTTTGATTTCCCGCTAGTGCTGCTTCTTTTTGCTGATGTAGGCCTCTCACGGGTTTATCACTCAGCATCCATGGCGCCACACTGTTCGCTCGTTTATCAATGTGGAGGCCGCAGGTGCGGGCGGCCGTGAAGTGCTTTTCCAAGCTGGTATGGGCGTATGGCTCAGTGTATTTTTTGTGTTTTTTCTTCAAAGCAGCTTTGTTTACTGAACACGTTAGACTGCTTTTATCAAGCATTATCATTTAGTATATATATACCTATAAGAAATAGTTGTGAAATCCGTTAAATTAGAACAAATTCAATTCATGATCTTTGCTTTAGCTCTTTGATTTTTAGGCCCATCTAACCCGCATTTGATTCAAACTTATCTTGCCGTGGCGCCATATCCGTATACCTCGGTTACTGCCCAAGAAATTTTTCAGGCCAAACTAATCCCATCGGACACAGACTTTCGGATATTTCGGGATTACGGTCGAATTTCTGGTATTTTGTTTATTTAGTGACATTGTGACGTTTTCTTGTTGAATGCTAAGTATTTTATTTTTTCAAGATGTGTCTGTTGATGGTTCTGTAGTTGTTTTTTTCTGTTCTTTCTATTTTAGTATGAAAACAAGTGGCTTGAGAAGTGGCTGCGAAATATGTGGGTTGAATTTTCAGTTAAAATAAATTATTATATTTTATAACGATCAAGATTGAGATTTATAATTGCCAGTGAGACCGCCTGATGCTCATTAAGCAAAAGTGAATCAGATAATTTGTATACTAATGAGTGATTTTTTATGATTGTGCCATTTTGTAGGGTTGGATTTCGCGTATGCAAAAAATGGATATGTGTATCATACCGAATTTGATCAAGAAAAATTCATAACCCAGGGAGCAATACAAAGAACAGGTAATACTTTTATCAATATGGTCGTTTTCTAGTCATGTTGACACTGTTGTAGCAGGTTATAGCTAAAATATGACGTTTTAACTGTTTCTAGTTTTTACTGTTTTATTGTGTTAATCAACTGCTGTTAAACATAATATTATTGTTTGAGAGCAACAAGAGTTTTCCCCGATTTATGCTAGGTAGCGTATATATACGACCAAGGATTGATATATGATTCAAGTTTTATGTCTGAAAACCTGTAATAAATAAATAATAATAATAACCAGTAGCTTCTGACAGTTAATATTTTTCCTGTTGGGCCACAGCCCAACAGGTCTTTAATTTTGATTTTGGTATCTTTAACACCAAGAGTACATAATAGCTTCTCACTCTATATAGAAGAAGAGTGAGACACTCTCCAGCCTGCCTGTGTTCTAGCACAGGCAGATGCGCTGGTCGTTTTCAGGCTGCATGTTGAAATTCTATGCAACATGTGACTGGCCAATCAGCGCGTAGATTCCCTGCGTAACACACTTTAGTATATAATCGCTGATGCGTTGATAAGCATTAACATAGGGATAAAAGCTTAATAAGTCATTATTTATTCATAGTCTGCTTGCAAAAACATTAAAAAAGGTTTGTAAATACTTCTAGGGATATTTTGGCAAACTTTCAACGAAATTGATTGAGAAACTTTTGAGATATAAACTTTACTGAATTCCTTCAAAGTTTCTCAATCAATTTCGCTGAATGTTTGCCAAAATATCCCCAAAGGTATTTGCAAACCTTATTTAATGTTTTTACAAGCAGACTATGAATAAATAATGAGTTATTAACCTTTATCCCTATCCCGTTTTATGATTGAAGCACGTGCACAGACGTCTGCCAATCAGAGAATAGAAGCTCGCTTCTGATTGGCCAGTCACATGTTGCATAGAATGTCAACATGTAGCCTGAAAACGACCAGCGCGTCCGCCTGTGCTAGAACACAGGCAGGCTGGAGAGTGTCTCACTCTGCTTCTATATAGAATGAGACGCTATTATGTACTCTTGTTAACACTGTTCTAGCGTTAAAGTGTTTATGTGCGGAGTGTATTTTACACGTCTTCTTAGATGTGCATCTGTCACACTAAAATGCCTTGTAGTTTCACTGTGTTGTTAAGATCGGGGCTATTGTTGAGAAGTAATTCAAAATGCAAAAGACTGCCAAAAAGTGATCAACTTAGAATCGAACCTATGACCTCATGGTTAAGAATCTATGAAACTAGCCACTCGACCACACAGATCACAGAGTCCCGAGACTTCACTAAAAGTACATATATAATTAATAGGATATTATTAATAGGATATAACACGGTTTTTTTTTGCTCAAATTTGTGCTCATTTGAGCATTGGAACATAAAAATGAGCATTGAAAAATAAAAATGAGCATCAACTGAGCATTGCTGATATTGCCCAAAGACGTAGCCAGAAGGAATTGCTGATACGTCTCCAGTTGACCAAATTCGGTCTAAAAATTGAAAAAATCTCCAATGTTTTCTGGGGGCTTCCGCCCCCAGACCTCTGTAACCTTGTGTCCTTTCGTTTTCATGGTCCGGCCGGAAAAATTTTCTGATACGTCCCCAATTGACAAAATTTGGCCGAAGAATCAAATTTTTTCCTGGGGCTTGCTGCTCAAAGACCCCTGCAGCCTTGTGGATCAGTAATCTTGCGTTTGTAAGGCGTTTTATGAGTGTTAAAATTGCTAAAAAGTGCATTTTAACCCATTATATACAAAAAATCGAAAAGTCATTCCCCCCCGAAATTTTTTTCTGGGTACGCCACTGCTATGCTGCATTTATTTGTGTAACACACTGTCGATGTCGCGTTCCAATCTTTTGTTTTAATTTTCCTTTCGGAAAAATTTTTTGCTACGTCTCCAGTTCACTAAATTTGGCAAAAAAATGAAAAAGTCTCCAATTTTTTACTGGGGCTGCTGCCTCCGGATCCCCGCAAAGATGTAGCTTTTGTGTGTCTACTGGAATTTAGTATTAAAACTGCGAAGAAGTGCATTTTAACCTATTACAAAAAATCGAATGGTCATCCCCCAAATTTTTTTGCGGGAACAGTCCTTCCCGTTAAAATAGTTTACGTCACCCCAGATCGGCCTTAACCCCCATAAATTGTCCTTTTAAAAAATCTAGTGTAGCCCCCCTTTTCTCCGGTTGACGAAGAAGAATTTGTAAGCAAAAGACTGCATACGTGTTGTTTAATGTTTTGACAATGCAACACGGCGAAAAAAACTTTTAAAAATTTTTTGAGCATTCGAACTTAAAAATGAGCATCGAAATTTAAAAATGAGCACAAATTGAGCATTGGCCGTTTTGAAAAAAAAACCCTGGGATATAAAATATCCTAAGCAAATTGATAGCAATAAACATAATAATCAAAATCCAAAAACAGTTATATAACACGGCACATAAATCCTCATTTGCAAAATCGTAAAATTTAGGACTTAGGACTGGAAAATTTTGTAAAAGGTTGGCCCAGGCCACAGCGGTAAAATACTCGTACCTAAAATACTCAACGACAACTAAACGATCTTGCTCTGTGGTCTCCGTGGCGCAGTGTACTAGCGCATTGGTTTCTTAACCAAAAGTTTGCTGGATCCCAGCCGGAGACAACTTTTTTTAAATTTTACGCAATATTCGCTAAGTCGATTAGCTGTTAACTATTTGCAGCAATAACTTATTTTACGTCTTGATCCCGTATCCATTGTGCACTTTGTATAAACTCTGTTAAAATAGCTAAAGAAGATGTTTTGTATGGAAGATAAATCAAGTAAGTAAGTTAATGCTGTAGCTGGCCCAACAGGTTTACGATGGCCTCTGGCCAATGTGCTTAAAAATAAATGCTTTATGCTTACTGAATGCTTTTGCCGCAGATTGGGCTTGTTGTGAATTCTTTCAATTTCCATTTTCCGTTTGCCCACAGATTTGTGACTCGACAACAGATACCTAAACTATACCTCTTAATTTAGGCTTAATATTGATAGTGTATTTTAGGCGAGAATATATACGCAGTTGCCACTAGTCTGGCGAATTCTACATTTCTGTCCTCGCCGGGTGATTTTGAATCAGCTAGTCAGTATCGGTCGGTGTATTACGATATCGTCGGACTGTTTACGATTCACTATTCTCACTGGCTCGGCCGATGGATCAATCTTGCTGCTTGCCTGATCACTTTTGTGCTACTGTATTATCGAGGCTATTTTTCGAATAAAAACAGGGGCGGTAGGTGCTAATTTGAAATTTCTTCTTTTTGGTAAAAAAACGATGACTGTAGATTTAACTATTCGGATAATTTGAATGAACTCGATTTTAATGATAAGACATTCTAACTTATGGCAATGCATACCAAGACTCAGGAAGCTTGTTTTCGTAAACGAAAACTTCACGTCATACTTTTGACAATAAAGACAATTGTGGCGTGCTTTTTTGTTGGGGATATGCGAGCGGATACACGATATGTATATGTCGATAGTACTATGAGTTTGATCTAGTTGTATTGTTATTATAGTAACTTACCATTGTTGAGAAAATCGGTGAAAAAATTAGATTCTTCTGAACGGGATACACAAAACGTTTTTATCTCGGTCCAAAACTTCGAATGAAATAGAACATCGTATTAAAAAACTATTCAATATTACACGTGATGGGAAAATATGAGTCTATTAGTTCTATCCAGACCGTGGTCTAGGTTGAACCATCCGCCTGAATTCTATGAATAATGACAACGACGGTGGAATGCATAAACGCAGTCTTAGCTCAGTCTTACTAAACGCAGCCTCAGAGCTGTGTTCTAAAACCTATGTAATACTTGTAGAATTTTTCGTTACGAGGTTCTAATTTACTAAAACAGTACGCCTTAGCCTGATTTTAGCGTGAGACTGGCTTTATAAATTTCACCCATAGTATTTTAGACGGTCCCTGGGAGCTAGCAAGTGTGCTTCTGAGACATCTTCTTGCCATTTTAACCGCAGTCCTTGTCACTGTCTTGATGGGGTCCCTGGTAACGGTCCTCAGGCTGAACATGTTATGGTATTCCAAACTTTATTTAGTCATCTTTCTATACATTTTGCCCCCACTTGCCGCAGCTCTTGCAGTCCATTTATGGAAATCTGAAAAAGTTTTCAAGGTAGCTTTTCGATTTTTCAGATTGGACTTTGAACGCTGACTAATATGTGTATAAAAACCACAACATTATCCCAAGACTGCACTTTAGGGAAGAATATAGTGCTCTTCTTTATCCTAGGCAATGGGCCGGAACGATGCTTCTGCCGAAATAGCGCTTTAAGCCCAGTTCCTAGTTGTCCAAGGGCATATGGACACAGGGACAATTTTTGATCCATTGTTCTAGAAAAATTGACTGAATGGTTCTGTTTACGGGACTAGTTTGTACTCCACCATTGTTCATAAAAAATGGTACATTTAGCCAAAGCAGTTTGCTTGGAATTGATTTAGGACAAAAGGACTGGGGACAAGGACTAGTATGAACCGGTTTGTAACGTCTTGTTTGAAGGCGGAGTATTTTAGCTTGTTGTAGCCCACTGCTAATGAAAAATTGGTGTCCACATTTCAGGGGCTGCTTATCCCCTCGTTTCCTAAAATTCCATTCTACTAATGAGCATAGATGCATATATGGGGGCACCCTGGGAGGGGGTCGGCACCCCAAACCCCTCAGACATCCGGTACCAACCCCTCGACCTCCCACCCTCCCTCTCTGATGACCAAAAAGTGCCCCAAAAATGCGTAAAAAATTGAAAAATTGGAAAAATTTTTCGCCTGCGGCCAAAAAAGCCTCGCCGATTCCACCGTGCATCTCTGCTGATGAGTTTAAAAAGATTGTGAAGCCCGGTTCATAGGTGTCCTTAAGGACACGGACAGGGACAAGGGCAAATGTTGGTCAGCTGCTGTGAAAAATTGCCTTGCTCGTTTAGGCTATTTCTTTTTATACGACCCAATTTTGACTCAAACTTTGCTCGCTCAAAAAATTATGGCATTTGGCCGGGTGGCTTTCTTGGAATAGCGACTAACCGATAGGGACAAGGGCAAGGACGAGTATGAACCGGGCTTTAAACAGTCGTTTTATTAAGCTATTTTTTTGTTGCAGAACAGTATCTATGATACCCAACAAATAGTCTCAGACAGCAGTGCCTTGATATTCACCATATCGTTACTTTTACTTACAATAGCTGACATCGGTTCAGCCTACATATCACTGATTTTTGTGTCCGGATATTTGCTACTGGAATTTTTACGATTTCTATGGCGGAGTTTACCTCTACAGAGTAATTTTTTGAAATTATTTATTTTCCGGTTTTGATATATTGTGTGCTGTTACGTTTTACTTTTTATACGTGTATCTGTAGTTTAGTTAGCCTCGTTTGGTCTTTTGGAACTTCCAGTAATTCTTGCCAGTTATTCAGTGATAATTAGTAGTTCGGAAAAACGCTTAGGGTGGATTTCACAAAGGTGGTTTTACTAAACCATGGTTTTACGTACGTTTTTATATGATTTGCACGTAATTTCATTACGAAATATC
>JASANF010003909.1:0-12500 GCA_030248245.1 Trissonchulus sp. WLG1_4 | reverse complement strand
CGTAAATTAGATATTGCGTTCAAACACCAGTTTTTACCAGTTACAGCCGCCCATATTACCATATCAATATCAATATTCGAGCCCATATCAGTCAATTTGGAATGACCAATTTCACGGAGCTAGAAATACGTTTTGCTGTATTTTTTTCGATCTACGTGTTCGAAGGCAGTTTTCAAGTAGTCAGTAATCTGCTTATCGGGATAGTAATTCTGCAAAATAAGCGCCTGCATCGCAAAGAATACTGTTTGCCGTTCGCATTAGCGATTGCCGACGGCTTATCTGGAGCAGCTATATTGGCCGCCGGAATCGACCGCTTACACTTGACCTACCAACGTGAACTCTTTAATCCCATGCCTCAGTGGGATTGTGCACTGAAACCGCATATATTATTTTTTATCCTGTGTGAATTCGCCGTACCCACCATTTTGTTGCTGATATCTTTGGATCGATGCGTTGCTTGCACCAGTATCGTTTTGTACTCGAAGCTAACCGCTCGTCTACTAATAATAGCTTGTTGTGTTGTATTCGCTATCGGTGGTTTGCTCGTTTTTATCGGATCCGCTGCAGTTTATCGATCTCAAAAACTCGTTCCGGCCGTATGTGGTTCGGACCATGGTTTACATCCATTTTTTCTTGAAATCACTCGATTTTATTCAATGACGGCTAGCGTTTTAAGTATCGTCATTTACTCGATTGCCATGGCTTCATTTCGTTGTATGACTTTTGACAAAAATCTATCTGCTGCTCTTTCTAGTAACAAAGAACGTCAGATTAAAGTCACTAAAACGCTATTTTTGGTTATAATTTTCACTTTTTTTCTTTATGTCGTACCAAAAAGCATCATATATCTTTGCACTTTTTTGTCCGCCCCCATATCCGTTATGTTTTGGGTTGGACCGTTAGCTACGATTATTGTAAGCCTCAATTCTGGTAACAACATTTTCATTTATTTCATAAAAAACACCGAAATTCGTGACGGAATTATGCGAATTTTAACGTTTTGCTGCAAACGTAAACTTGACAACAAGGTGACAATCGCCGTTATCGAATGCACGGGGGCGTCGGGTTCTGTTAATACACGTCCTCGAGCAGGCAAAACTGTGATTTCCTCGGTCAGAGACATTGAACTTAAAGATATTGAGTAAATAATTATGATCATTTATGCAAATATGTATATAGTATCAAGAGTACATAATAGGGAAGAGTATGACACTCTTCCCTATCCTAGCTAATCGGCCCGGTACCCCCCCCCTGGTTTCAGCACACTGCCAGCATGAAATCTATGTTGGGGGGGAGAGGGTGAGGGGGGGGGGGTGGGAAGGTAGTGGGGGAGGGGGGTGGGTTGGGGGGGGGGGGGGGGGAATAGATGGTTACGAGGGGGGGGGTCCCCCCCCAAGGGGCCCCCTGAAATCAAGGCGTAAAAGCGCTATTTCGGCCGGAGCATCGTCCGGGCCGATTAGCTAGGATAGGGAAGAGTGTCATACTCTTCCCTATTATGTACTCTTGATAGTATGTATGTACGTATTTTATTTTGTGTATTACCTCATCACTTTGTGAATTAAAGATGTTGGCAAAATAAGTTTGGCTGTCATTTGTTTTTGGGGCAAACTTAGCCAAATGGTTATATTCGATAAATATTTTTAACTCACTGATTAACTTACTGGTTAGCTCGGTAATTGGGTTCAGTCATTGCATTGCTCGTGACTCGTGGTATATAAGATGATAGAAGAGCAGAGTCGTTTTTTTCGACGTCCGGTATTTTAAACCTAGTTTTAAAGCAGAGATAGGTCCCCAGTGTTATTCAAGAATGGGTGTGAATTCCAGAGTTATTTTGTTGTCAAAATCAGTTTGACGTTTTCAGTACATGAGCCAGTGTTAACGTTAAGTTTCACTTGTAAAATACGAGCTCTTTTTTAGCTCTATCTAACAGCGAAAATTAAAACCTTAACCTAGTACCTGAAAATATGTTATGAGCGAAATCTTTTTACGGGGTATTCACGACTGTACCCTTTGGGATCGCCGTGAGGCCCCAATTTCTGCCCTAAATTTATCTTAAACATTTACTACACTCACACATAGTAAGCATACCCTTGTTTTGGAGCTATCAGTTGTAGCCTGGTATTGCTTTAAAACAAGGAAGTGGTGAATCTGTGCTCCACCTTCTGCTCGACCTATTTATGGGCAAACATAAAAAAAAGGTTTGTAGTGCTCGAAAAAATTTACCCGTGCGAAAAGTAGTCATACCACGCATAAGCAACGCCTACACCCAGCCTACACTGGTACACTCAAAAATTGCTCCAGATCGTCGTGAAATGCTTCAAAAATGAGCAAAAAAGCAAAAAATTTCCGAAAATACCTAACCAAATTCTGGGACAAGCGCCCCTCAGACGGAGACCCCGTGTACATGTATGTTTTAACTCATTACAAAAAATCGAGAATTCATTCCCCCCCAAATTTTTTCTGAGTAATGAACGGTTTTTCAAGACGTATATATTCATCAAAAACAGCTTTGCCGACGGCTGAGCTCAAGTCGTAACGTTTGTGAATATCGTAAAAAAGTCAAATATCAGCAACTAGAAATTACTAACGCGCTTCACCCGCTACAATATTGTAACTTTTTGAAGCAAAAAGACCCACGCACGATAAAAAGCTGCTGTAGGCTAAGTCCTTTGACCTTGCCCATGTATGAGTCATACCATCAACGTACAAAATAATATTGACGGCGTAGACGTTTCGACTTCCAGTGATATCGTTGTCCGAGTCAACGGCAAATATCAGAGACCGTTAATATTCGTATGCGTACAATCAAGAGTACATACATAATAGGATTATCCTATTATGTACTCTTGGTACAATGAATGTAGTGTTATAGTATCAACATGATTTTGCGCGACAGTTGTCAACCCATCGGCCTCTAGAAGCACGCCCTCCGTCTGCTAGTTTAGGTTCGGACCACCTGACCGTATTTATAAAGCCACTCGACGGCTGGAATCTTACATCCTGGTCCATGAGTCATCTCCCAATGAAACCGTATGAAGATGCTTATTTGTTGTATCTGACATCTCCAAATAACAGACAGGATTGGCAGTTTACTTTGCACTTTCAGGTTCGTAAAATGTCCGCTGTGGTTTCTTGTAATTAATTTATGCTTGCACATGTTCGCTCAGAGGGTAGCTGCAGCAATTCAAAAAGGGGGGTGGGGTGGGGTGTTTGGGTTTTGTTTTGTGGGGTTTGGTGGTTTTTTTTTTTTGGGTTTGGTTTTTTTGGGTTGTTTTTTTTTTTTGGGGTTTTGTCCTTCTTCGCCCAAAGTATAGTTAGAGCTGTGGTGGATTTTTTTGAATTTTATTTTTTGGAGGACCTTTCTTTAGTCGCTTATACTGAAAGAAAACAAGTGGTTGGGGTTGGGAGATTTTTGGGTGGGGTTGTTTGTGGGGGTGGTTTTTCCTGATTTCCCCTTAACTAAACCATGTTTTACGTACGTATCTATATATATAATTTGCACATAACTTCATTACGAAATATCGCCTGATTCGTTACAAATTTCCTAGATTTTATTAAACCATGGTTTTAGCTCAGTTGAAATTTCAAACCTGCGGCATAGCAGGTCTCTATTTTGCTGAAATTTCAACTGAGCTAAAACCATGGTTTAAGAAAATGTAGGAAATTCGTAACGAATCAGGCGATATTTCGTAATGAAATTATGTGCAAATCATATAAAAACGTACGTAAAACCATGGTTTAGTTAAACCACCTTTGTGAAATCCACCCAACAATTTTAAATCCTCAGAGATGTGATTGCAAAATCAGGTATTTCGTTGCGCCAAACACACATTTTGTTGTAATGTATATCATATATCATAGTTTATGTTAAACTGCATTCAAGTTGAACACATTTTTGTTGAATACTTAAACTGTTATGATTCTTGCGAGCTATTGCATTTAGCCCCAACGGTTTAAATATCGCAAAAAGCTAGGTGCCTCGAAGGCATAGCTGCTGACATGATTTTTGTAATTTTACCATAAGTGTAATTTTGGTTATACGTCGCTTTTTAAGTTATGTTTTGTTCAAAAATGGCGACGCTGTATGAAGGACTTTCGATGATGGTATTTTGTCTTGCCAGTTGATATATTAATTGCACTGAATTAGTTTTTTTAGCATTTTGAACGACCAACGCACGGATCTGCTGTAGTCCGTGTGACTGCCTCATCGCACATTTTACACGGCCCTGATAACATGTCGAAAGAATTGCGTGAACTCACGGATCTTATCAAAGATAATCGACTCAAAGCGCGAGATAATTTTCATTTGAGGAATTGGTTTTTGGTTGCTGGGGGATGGAATTCTGAATATGAAACGAAATTTTTCTAAAGCAACTTGCAACTGATAGTAGTCCACTACTGATCTTCACTGATTCATTGTGAGGTGGCGCTCCGAGGTCCGAGTATATATTGATATTTATTAAACCGAAAAGTACCAAAATTAGCAATTTTGTGTGAACACTTCTCTTTTTTGTTCTAGTAATGTTACATGCTTTTTAAGTGACTTTTGAACTCTAGAACTATTCTTTTAAACCAGTTATCAAATTTTGTTAGTGCTTGCTGTAAATTTAGCAGCTTGTGCATTAGTTTGCTGAAGTCAGTTATTGCTGTGTTTTTTCAAGTTGAGTTTATAATATAATTATAAATTTAGTCATAATCTGACTTTTATATTTGGTATATTGTACCTATGGCTTTGTGATTGTTATCGATTGAAAGTGATTCAGTGCTGTGATTTTATCTGTCATTCGATCGGATGTAATAAAAGCTTCTCAGCTTTCTTTTTATTGAAGCATGTGGATGTGATACAAAAAGTGAGACACTAAAGCGTTCTTTTTACGCGGCGTGGCCACCGCCGCGTACATACAATAATGCGATAGGGAGTTTACCATAGAGTTCTGCCCGGGCCTGTAGCGGGCCGCGGCCCGGAGAGATTTTTCAGAAATGGGCCCGGCCCGTAAAATTCCGGGCGCCGGGCCCCAGGCCGTGCGCGGCCCGCCGGGCCTAGAACTCCGCAAGCCCAGGACCGTCTCGAGCTTCAGCAACGTATGAACAATGACTGCATTGCATATGTATATATTGATTTTTGCAAGTGCGCAGGCACTTATACTACTGTTATTTAGCTAGCCTATTTTATTTTAACTTAACTATAAACTATTAACTAGCGGTCAAAAATTTTAATAAAACTATTAGCTTTTAACTAGCGGCTAATTTTTTTAACATAAAACTATTTACTTTCATTTATTATAACTATTAACTAGTAGAAAAATTAATATAACTAGGTATTTAACTAGGATATGTTATTTTAGCAAACCAACTCTTCAACAATTGAGGACTGTTGCACTATTGCAGCCACTGCTAGTACTTCGCAAACAGAACGATTTCAAAAGTCCTAAAGGAAAAAATAGCTTGACAAAAGACTGACCAAGAAACCCTAAGACAAAAGAAACACCCGATTTCTTAAGAACGAATTGTAAGCAATTTATAGCCCCAGATTGGGCATTCATTCATCACGTTAGCTGCCCAAAGTTCCCAGTGCTCATGAAAGAGTTATAACGTAGTATGTTTGTGCTGTTCAAAAATCAACAAACAAGCACTAACTCATTCTATTGTCTCCGTTGCAGTTGCAAAACCGAGTGGACTAAAGTGTGGATTCAGTTGTTCGCTAATTTGATTTCCGCTGTGCTGGTTTTTAAGCATTTTTGCACTAGATTGCACCAAAGCAGAATATCTCCAAAAAGGAATATGTATGTAGCTGTAGAATACATAGCTCAAGAGCTGGAGAATAGCGAACATTATTGCACTAATCAAAGATATCAAAACAGAAAATACCTATTTTCCAGCTATTCTCCTAAACTGTTTAAGTTATTCCTGAACTGGCTAGACCAGTTGAAGAATAGATTGAAGAATAGAGTAAGCAAAATTTACCAATTTACAAATTGTGCTTCAACATATTTATGCTTCTTGGGCTTCTGTTTTAATATAGTGAGGTAAAAATGGCAAATTGAAAAATTTAACAAATTTTCACTTTTGCTTTTCGTACTCAATCAGGTAACTGACTTGAGTGAAGTCAACGCTGTTTCAGTGAGCGGACGAGAAACATATTTGCTATCACAATCATTCCACAGGCGAAACTTAGGCATATCGAGCATAACTATTCTGTAATATGTAGCTAGAAAATAGCTGGAGAGAATAAGTTGGTGCAATCGGCCGTTAGAATATTTTTGACCAATGGGTTTGAGCAAGAGTACATAATAGTCTGACACTCTTCCCTATTCTAGTTAATCGGCCGGAACGATGCTCCGGCCGAAATAGCCCTTTCAGGTACCCCCCCCCTGAAATCAAGACACATCCCAGATTTGAGGGGCGTTTCCCCCATGAAATCAAGACCTGTCTTGGTTCGATGGAGGGATACCCCCCCCCCCCACGAAATCAAGGCGTAAAACGGGTATTTCGGCCGGAGCATCGTTCCGGCCGATTACCTGGAATAGAGAAAAGTGTCATACTCTTCCCTATTATGTACTCTTTGTTTAAGTGGGTTGGAGTATTGAAATTAAGTTCTGGCATACAATATATACTTTGGTTAAGGGGGTAGTGTCGCGAAAGCAGTCAATTTTGCGCGACTATAAAACTTTTTCAGTGAAAGATAGTTCATTGTTATTTATATATTCTAAAAATATGTTTCAAGGCAAATATTTTTGCCGAGTTTCAGCAAAATTGATGCAGCATACAGTTAGCAGTGAAGTCGCAAAGTCGGAAAAATGACGTTTTGAAAACCTATTCACATTTGATATTTTCGTTACAATTAAAAAACTTTTTGTTTAAATTCTTTACACAGACTAAAAGCACATATGCTCTAGTTTATGCACACAAAATTTAGTGCAAATTGTTTCAGTGGTTGCGGAGTAATACCTGTTTGAACTGTGAAATTGTGCGTAAACTGTGAAGTACTCACAGCAATAATGATAAATTGTGAAAAATTTAGACACTTATTTTAAAATCAAAAGAAAAACGAACCTTCATTTTTTATTTTTCTTATTTGTTGGAAAAAACTGTGCGTCAAAACATTACATGTACTTCACAAGCTGGCCAATCTGATATCTGCCTCGATTTTTTGAACTTTTATGTCTCTATTGTGTGATGTCTGGCTCACAAATGGTGATTGGTTCAAAATATTGGTAGATATTGGTAGTCTGGTGTCTGGCAGTATATATTTGATACCATATGGCACTTCACGAGTTTCTCAGTGAACGTACAATTTCAAAGCAAAAAGCTCTCGTTTTGCAACCTATGAGCAAAACTGCTTTGGCGACACTACCACCTTAAACGTTTTTTTGGTGCAATATTTTAGTCAGTACAAAATTTAGTGACGCAGTTCTGCATAATAGGATAACCTGTTGGGGCTGTAGGTCGGTGGCTCTTTGTTAGCCTAAAATCGCAAATTAAAAAAAAATCCACTAAAATTTTGTGTATATTCTAATAACTAGCACTCTGAAGGTCGATTTTGTACTTCATTAGGGAATACTGAGTACTACTACTGACAAACGAAAACATAGAGTACACAGCCAAAGCCTGTTTCGTCCGTTTTTTCGATTCATGCTTTTTAGGGCAATCGGGCATTGGGACGTACTACGGATACATACCTATGCGGACATACAAGCAAAAGCGCGATTCATTTTTAATATTCGTATTTCAGTTTGCTCTACTGAAATAGTGCTGCTTTTTAATTTGGGTGAACGGACATGCGACTGAAGGGAGACGGGCATACGGCTGGTATATTACTGAGCAGCCGTATTGCCGTTTAGATCGTCTAATCTGACCGTAATCAAATGTCTGTACCAAAGAAAAAATCGGCCTTTAAAATACCCTCTGGTTATTGCCAAATCGTCTGCATTTCAAAGAATACGAAATCACCACCATTTATTCACATTATTATAACAAGCCGTGTCTACATACTAGCAAATAGAGGACAAAAATATATAAAGTTTCTGCATATATGTAAGATTCTCAGGATATTTGGCTAGCTAGTTAAAATCTAGTTAAATTGCCTAGTTAAAATCCTAGTTTTATTCCTGACGGAATTTAACTTAACTATTAATTAAACTAGAAGAATTTAACTATTAGCTAATAACTATTAACTAGCAAAAATCCGCTAGCTAAATAATTTAGCATTTAACTATTAACCTAGCTAAATAACAGTAACTTATACTACACTCAGACGCACACACAATGCATTTTCTCACTTGCTGAAGTCTGTGCCGGGCCGGCCCGCGGGCCCCGGGCCTGCTCCGGGCCGGGCCGCGTGCCCCGGGCCGACAGGCCGACTTATGTGGGTGTGTGTGCTCATGCTGAGTGGTGATCTATAGGGCTTGTGTAATGTATGCAATTTTAATCGACTTGAGTTTTGCAGATGTTGTGTGCAGACTGAAAATCCAGTCACGCAGCTAGTTTTAGTTTTAGTTTGTCATTGCAGCATTAGAACGAAACATAATATATTGCAACAAGATTTCCTTGATCGTTTATCACCTCGTCGGAAAAAGGAAACTATTGACATTTGGCAACCATGCCAGGCTGCGGTTATGGATGTTATTGTTCTGTCACATAACATGATTGTTTCATGTTATAACCCGACTTATACTGCACGCAGCAGCGTGCAGTCTACTTATACTGCACGCTTTACTCGAGTCGATTTACAAGTCATTTATAGCACTGGTGGTTGTGCTAAAAGTAATTGATACGCATGCGTGAAACGTGTGAAACCCTCGTGCAGGTGCACTCGTGCGCTTCGCGCACTCGTGCTCCTGCACTCGGAGTTTCACAGAAACATGCGTATAAATCCATTATAGCACGCCAACCAGTACCATAACCCATACATATGTAAATAAACTAGAATGTTGCCCTTAAACTGCGTTAGCAAGACTGTACTAAGGCTACACTCATGCATTCCACGACCGTCTTTGTCTTGCCACTGACAAGGGACTGCAGACTGCAGTTATGCTGGCCAAAATTGGCCTACCCTTTGGCTAAAACGGCAAAGGGTGAAAATGTCAACAGCAGGCGAGCCACATTGTGATGGCTAAGGTGTTTGCGGTTTGCAAGTATCTGCTTCCGACGCATATTTCGCTTGCGTTCACCTTATAAATGGTACATATAGAATATTTCGTCGGAATGTTGGAACGTTGGAAAGAAAAATTAATAATTAATTATAATTAATAATTAACGACAGATCGGTACTATTTATTGCAAATAGCGAGGCGCGAGAAATTTTTTGTCTGTGAACGCTTAACGCGACTTCACAGGCCGTGTAAAAAATTTGTGGAAAATTTTATATTTTAAAAAAATCTGAATTTTTGGTTCGGAGCAGGTTTCTAATGAACTTTTCCCATAATGCGTATAGTAGGGCAAAAAAGTTAAGCCAATTTCATTTAAGTTAAAGTTAAAGTTAAAGTAAGGCTCAGGGGGTAATTTAAGTTAAAGTTAAAGTAAGTCCAAAATCACTGACTTTTATATAACTTTTTTAAAATAACTTTTTTTTAAAGTTAAAGTAAGGGTATTTTTATTTAAGTTACAGTTAAAGTTAGAGTTTCACCCCTAACTTTTTTAGTTTAAGTTAAAGTTAAAGTTTAACTTTTTTGCCCTAGCGTATAGTAACTTGAATTTGTCTATGAATTGCGATCAGTAGCTTGTTTGTTTTATGCTCTGTGAGTTTAACCCTTTGACGACCAGAGGTTCTCTCTCTAGGCAGCCAAACTTTGACACCTTCCAGTTTTTTGGCCATTGCTCGAACTACGTGCGTCGTAGAGAGCTCGCAAAACTACCATTCGATAGATAATTTAATGGTGAACAAAACATATTCAGTCGATCAAGGGTGTAGGACGCACCATTTTTGCGTTATAAGCGCTCAAAGTTGAAAGTTTGTACAAATTTTGCGCCATCGCTCAGGCATAACATGTACCTACCCTAGATTATTAACACAGCAATCGTGCGCCTATCATAGTTGACTGCTAAAAATAAACTACAATATCCGCTGTATCTGATGCACAAACAGTCGACTGCCAGAGTTACGATCAAACATCATAATGAGGCTATAAAGAAAATACAACTTTAGCCACGAAAAAAACTAAATTTTTCACACTGCTTAATCAAGCATAGGTTTTGTTGTGTGGCAGTAGGTCTGAAATTGGGCCACTAAATGCAAAGATCTGCGATTTCTGAAAAAACAATTCGAAGAGTTGACTAGAATAAGCTAGCCAAGCTTTATAGCCCACGATAAGGCATCCACCATGTGGGGTACCTGAGGTTCCCACTGCGCGTCAAAGGGTTAAAAGTAGATAAGGTCATACGGTGCCAGAACTGTACTTACTGTAACATTGTGTTGCTTCCAATTTTTTATGAGAGCATATGAATGCGGTCTAATAATGGAGCTTAAAATTTTTCAGAAAAGTTGTATCCTTGAACGCAAGGTTTTCTAGGTGATGTGTATTACACAGAATTTTAATGAAGAATCTTGTTAGCTATTGCTGAGAATTGTGTTGCCCTCATTTGGGCACTATTGTTCACAATGTTTCCATGTGATATCGCGAACAAAGTGACTGATTTTGGGATAAAGGACAGTTTTGTCAGTTATTCAGATAATGTTAGTTCAAAAATACTGTAGTTTGGTGAGATTGCGAGACTCAGAATGACTGATTCAGTTCAAATCAAATACATATTTGTTATTGCAATTTCAGGGCACATCGTAGTTGTTGAAAATAGCACATTATTATTGAATACTACATATTATTGAACATTATTATTACATATTGAACTGGAGATAAGGAATTGTCGTTCTGCACACAGACTTAGCCTATACTTTGCGACTTTAAGACATTTTTCCAATTTGTTTGTCCAAAAGTTTAGATCTTTCGCAATGACCAATTTCACAGAGCTAGAAATACGTTCTTTTGTATTTTTCTCAATCTACGCTGTAGAAGGCTGTTTTCAAGTCGCCAGTAATCTCCTGATTGGAATTGTGATTTTGCAAAATAAACAATTGCATCGCAAAGAATACTGTTTACCGTTCGCTTTAGCGATCGCCGACGGGATATGTGGAGCCGGTATGTTGGCTTCTGGTATAAACCGGTTAATTCTGTGCTACCAGCGCACACTGTACCTTCCCACAACTCAGTGGCACTGTGCCCTGCAGCCTCATATACTGCTGTTCACCGTCAGCGAATTTGCCGTTCCCACTTTCTTGCTGCTGATATCTTTGGACCGATGCATTGCTTGCACCAGTATCGTTTTGTATTCAAAGCTGACCGCTCGTGTTCTGATAATAGTTTGCTGTGTTGCATTTGCCATCGGTTTTTTGCTCGTTTTTATCGGATCCGCTGCAGTTTTTCGCTCTCAAAAGCCAGTACCGGCTGTGTGTGGTGCCCATTCAAGCGCACATCCCCTTTTCATTAAAATTAACAGATTCCACCAGATGATAGCTAGCGTTTTAAGCATAAATATTTACTTTATTGCAATGTTTTCATTGCGTTGTATGGCCTTTGACACAAATCTATCAGCTAATTTGTCTAGGAACAAACAACGTCAGATTCAAGTCACTAAAACGTTATTGTGGGTTATAATATTTAGTTTTTTTCTATATGTCGTCCCGAAATCTGTTCTGTATCTTTGCGTATATTTGTCGGTCTCGAGACGCATTGTGTATTGGGTTGGTCCGATCTCTACGATTATTATAAGCCTGAACTCGGGGAATAACATTTTCATTTATTTCACAAAAAACACCGATATTCGTCACGGGATCGTGCGAATTTTAACATTTTGCTGCAAAGGTAGACTCGACAGCAACGTGACGAATGCCGTAAAGGAAGTGTCTGCATGTACGCGTCCTGGCGCAGGCAAAACCGTAAATTCATCCATCAAAGCTATTGAACTTCAAGATATTGAGTAAACTTTTTGTTCCTTCTAGAGAAGAAACTTGTTATGTTGCAAAACACTGCTGCACGCACTATCGCCTGTATGTTTTTTGTGTGAATCGAGCTGGGTGCTGCGTGCTGCATTTTTACGCGACTCCCTCAGGGGCCACGTATATACTATATTCAGATTTTCTGAATCCTATGTACTTTCGGGTAGGTCAATTTTCCAGTGTTATTTAACACTAAAAGGGTACGTAGGTCGATCAGCTAGCGCATTCTTAGCGCCTGCAGTGGACAAGATTGGTATGTTAAATTTTGAAAACGTGACTGCGAGAATGGGTTCGAACCACCAACTTACCTACTATAAATCGGACACTCTACCAACTGAGCGAACCGACCTCTGATTATCAGGCGATACAGAGCGGTGTCTAGGTTATGAAACTTAACAAGCTCGTCTGCTGAGCGAAAATTGTACCTCCTGAGTCCTGATTGAGTACTGATCATGACCTTGAAGTGTCTATATTCCGCAGGAAATATTAAAAGCGCCCATTACCGCGTATT
>JASANF010003908.1:0-33077 GCA_030248245.1 Trissonchulus sp. WLG1_4 | reverse complement strand
TACGTGCACATATCTCTATAATAACTGCCGTGTTTCTTCAAGTCAGACGTCAGGCAAACGTCAAGATCGCCAAAAGACGGTCAGCCCACTCAAGGTTATATATCTTAACTTCTCAGAGCGGCTGTTTCAGGCAACAAACATTTTTAGCTATCCTAATATCAAAACGCATATTTTCTGATCAATTCGCATAATGTTTCAGCAAATATGTGAATTGAACGGTATAACGTGCTTTATTTTTGACACGGTTTTCTAGTAAAAATTTGAAATTGATGAACAAATATTGACAAAAAACTACTAATAAAGTTTCATTAAAAATGTATTGTAATTAATTCTGATGCAATATCAAGGATAAGTTTGGTGTTGTTAGGCACTGAGGACAGTTAGTACCTGTTTCAAGAAATGACCAAATTTACAGACTAAAGAAATCTGGATAAGCTTCAAGCCGCTTAACAATAAACTGTCCGGTGCTTTTAATAAATAAGCACTTATCAGTATCAGTATGTTAAATTATTATAACAAATCTAGCTCGCCTAGTATTACTGATAAAATCGATTTTTTGCACGTGTGCAGAGAATTGGTTGCTTAAAAATCATAAAAGGCATTACTACCAATCACACCAATAACTTTTTGGGGTATTATCTGCTGCAGACTGGTCGAAAATTGTTACTTTTATCATTAATTTCAGTTTCAATTAAACTATAAGCGTTTCTTATGTAAATACGAATTTTATCGCTGGTAGTTACGCCAAACGAGAAATCCTGAATGACAATCTAAACTTAGCTAAGACGAATTGAACAAATTGCAGCATTTTACGAAAAATTAGTGGTGCTTTTTATGTTAATGCCCTTAATCATCCTTAACCAACCAATTTTCTTCAGACGAGCAGAAAATCATGTTTTATTGTTAATTTTAGTCAATCAACCTATTAACCGTTTTTATAGCCAAAACAGAACATTTAAACAGTAATTTAAACTTATTGATCAGAGTAATCGAGACAAATTTACTACTGCTTTTGATATTATTGCCTTTAATGATCCTTAAGAAGGCAATTTTCTGCAGATGGGCAGAAAATTGTTTCTTATTACGAATGAGATGAAGGTTAACGTAAGGTAAAGTAAAACGTCACTAATAATAACAATAATAATATGACAATTTGAAATCGACAATACAGTATACTGCTTCCAAACTGACACAGCAGACAAGTTAAATTTTATTAAATAAACAAAAATTCAGTGTAACCTGTCTTTTTGTCAGTAAACACCCAGTTTAGTGCGTAACTATCTAGTATACAAAAAGCACAATATAGGGAACAATATGACACTTTTCCCTATTCTAACTAATCGGTCTGAATGTTACGACTTACAACTTATAACTTGCAACATTTCATGAAATTTATTTTGTAGTTATGCAACAAACTAACATAAATTTAGACCGGTGAATTTATTTTTGAACAAATTTCTGTATTAGCAAGAGTACATGTGTAGCCGCCGTTTGCCCGTCATAGCATAGCGCAGCGGGCCGGAACCCCCTCCATGGCCGTAGGTGGGTCCCAAGATTGTGGCTCCAGGCACCCAGCCGTACCCTGCCAAAGAACCGCGAACCACGAGGAAAATAGTAGCGGTCGCGACGGGCAGGCCCGCCCAGGCGCAACCATTGCACCGGGCCGTCCAACTGATGGCCAACGAGGACCCCAAGCAGGGTTGGTTTGGCGTTGATCCACTGCCACTGGGGTGATGGTTTTGTCGTCGCCGAATGAGCCCCTCGATCCCTTAGCCGCCGATTCCGCAGATCCATCTGTCGACGTTGCCACAACTGCCCTGCAGCCACCGATGAGGCTGTCACCCCAGCATTGTGGGTCCGGGAGCAAGAGTACATAGTAGGACAGAGTACAACACTCTTCTTTAATTAAGCTAATCGGTCTGAACGATGCTCTCGCCGAAATAGTCCTTTTACGCCTTGATTTTATTGGGAATCCCCTGAAAATTCTCCAAAAGTTCAGGGAAGTGTCTTGATTTCAGGTGGGGGTACCCCTTCAATGTTTCATAACACTGTCAGCACAGAGTCAGGGTATCCCCCTCCTTCCTGAAATCAAGAAACTTAAGACACTGTCTTGATTTAAAAAGGCTTCCTTCAAAAAATAAGTAATATTTCATTCCCTCATGCCAACTCTAACAACAATACATAGTTGCCAAATAATTCTTATCATTTTGCAATATGTAATCCAAAACAGCGGCTTACTGTTTTTAAACTTACTACTCACTCACTTATTCACTTTAAGTTTTTATGTTTCTAGCCATTCATGCTGTCCTTTAGGTAGTGACAGCGCCAATCCCGGGCCGCCGTTCATCCGCAATGAATAAGCAAGATCTTGATAAACACTATTCCTATTATGCCTTTGGGCGTGCGTCCAATGCGGAGCGCGAAATAGCCCGTTTATGTACGGTTTTGACGTCGCGCAAGGTCTTGCTTAGTGTCTTGAAATGACGGGGGGTACCCCCCTCAACTGAAGACGGGACACTGAACTGATGGGGGGTGTACCCCCCCTCAGTTGAGTACGGGGTATCGTTTTGAGGGGAGGTACCCCCCCTCAGTTGAGTACGGGGTCTTCAGTTGAGGGCGGGTACCCCCCCTCAAAAGCGTACATAAACGGTCTATTTCGCGCTCCGCATTGGACGCGCGCTGCCACGCATAATAGGGAGAGTGTCATACTTTTCCTATTATATACTCTTGGTATGGCTTATTGATCAAGCCTGGTATTTTTTGTTGAAATACAGCAAAATAAACCGAAGGTGTTGCAGTTTATCAGTTTTGAATTTGAAAAGATTTTCGCTTCAATGAAACGAGAAACGCAAAGTATTCAACCGCTATCTCAAGCATGGCCTACAATCTTACACTGTAGAAAACAAGTCATAAAATCAAGTTAATGATGAGATAATTTCCAATTTTCGTACAAACTTTACTGGATCAGAATGTCCAAGTTCAGCAAAAATGTTCCTTTGCCAATCGCAGTCGTCTACCGTTGGACCCAGTTTTCGACAAAAATGGGTACAAACAAACACGGACGAAGGATTCAAAGCCGAAACAGACTGTAAATTTGTACTTTCCACAAAGTTGGCAACAAGGTGAGGTAATCTACCGAAAGCTAACCCTGCTAAAGGTCCCGTCCCTACAATCAAAACAATCAAAGTGATTCCAGGCACGGCAAACTGACATACAAGCTTGCCAATGGATCACTATGGGATGCTTGTAAGCTAAAATGCTACTATCATCCGCAGGTAAACTTGTCCTTCCACTATAAAGCCAACAACCAGCAGGATCCTTACGACTCCAACATTCGATGCGTCCCTCAACGGGGTGTCGTTCCTAATTGAACTCTATAACACCGAAGGGTCTAATTGAACTCAAGTTTCAAAAATTAATTAATTCATTTCAATGTTAGGAGAGATCAGTTAAATAGTCACTGTTGATTGACTATTCAAACCTATACTGTAATATGTCATTGTAATTGAATTTGAACTCATTAACGCATTTCACTATCGACAAACCGTTACAGCTACGCTTTTTTTCAGTTGACACTGAAATGGACGCAAACGAAACGAAAACGAAAAAGAAAACGAAAACGAAAGTGAATTGAAGCGAAGCCAACTTTTTCGGCCTGTGCAACAAAGTTTTGAATAAATTGAAGCGCGGTAGACAAATTAAAGCAGCTGAAAGCTGCTTGTTGATTCAAATATTTACATGGCGGGGGGTGCTACTCTTGAGTCGACTTTAGCTACTTATGTGTAATTAGTGTTTAGTAACAGTGCCCGTAAGTTGAATGAATGTTTGCTCAAATTAATACAACACATGCATACTAGCAAGAAAACTTAAATACCATAAGCGGTATATATAATGTAAGTCGGTACATACAAATTTTAAAAAAATCAATTTTTCACAGTTCTCGTATAAAATCCGACACGACAATTCAATAGACAATAATTTGAACAATGTATATGTATCACTTGAATGTATATAGGTATGTAACTCGTCCTTTAAATATTTAACACGTGTTTGACGTCACCCTCTTTGAAAAAGTAGTTGAGTGCTGTGGTCCTTGACCTCAGCTGTTGCAAGACCCTTTGTCGGCTCCAAAGGTCATGCTGGGCTAGCTGTCAAAAGTTGACAGCTAAAAAAACGAAAACGAAAGAAATAACGAAAATGAAGGAAAACGAAATGAAAACGAAAACGAAAACGAAAACGAAAGAAATGTTAACTGAAAAAAAAGCGTAGCTGTATATACTTTTCTCGCGAAGCATCTCTTTAAATTCCTACTTTTCAAAAGTATAAATAAGTGCCCCAAGTTAGACGTCAGTCTAACGAAAACTTAAACGTGAACGTAAACGTGAACGTAAACGCAAAAGCCTTTTAAAAAAACTTAATTCATTGGTTCAGCCGTCTATTTCTGTTATAACTTGTGCAAAACAAAATTTGTAATGTACTAATTTATAACGTAACATCTAGCATCCCTGTTTAAGCCCAACGCTATAGATTTCGCCACGAGGCATTTGTGTTTTAGTGTTTATCATGATAGGCTTAAGTATTGTCATAATTATAGTCACTGGCCAGATGGTAACGTCAAATTTGTAATCTGTTTGGCGAGAAAAACAAACCGCATATGCGCTAAAAACTGTGTCTGTCTTAAGGTGGTAGTTACATTTTCGAAGTTTTTGCAATAATTCAAAAGTTACTTGATCGAACATAATCAAACTTAGCACGGACATTGCGAATGTAAATAGCAATATTTCAGCTAATTTTGACAATGATTCAAATTTTTACGGCTAATTTCTAGCTGAAAAACTGGATTTTTTTGTGTATTTTTTGAGGACTTACAAAATTGTATGCAAATTTTTGTGGCTCTTACACTACTCATAAAAGCCAATCAAAAAAAGTCTAACCCAATCTATTTTAAGAATATTTTCAGCTAAAATATGACATATTTCTGTTAGTCGTTCTACATAGGCGATTCGTAACTTTGAAGTTTTTTACCTCAATTCTGACTTCTCATGCCGATATCACGAAATACCAATAACCACTTTGCACAATAATTTACATGTAACATAGTCCTTTATGCATCTATTATACCTGCAAGATTTGGTTAGTATATGTCACAGCAGCCACGGGCATTGGCAGTATTAATAAACCCCTTTAAAAATTGCAAATTTTCTCCAGTCTCCTGAAACGTCATTTTTAAAACTTTTGTCCGCCATTTTTTCAACGGGTACGGGAAAACTGTGCTTAATGTATTATTAGCAGACCCCAATGAGGCCCTATTTAACTGAATTAAATTTTTTTTAATAATCCATCATTTCTGAGCACAATGAGTGATTTCACTTGAAGTAACCAATATCCTGTTCCGTTCATAAGAATGCGAAGACAGCTTATTTGACAGTAGCCAAATAAATATGCCCTATACCTTTTTCGAATTGAGTGAAGAGGTTGATTATTTTTTAAGTTACAGCCTACCAAAGTCATAAAAACTGCCGTTTCTTGACTTTTTGAAAAAATTTGAGGTAAACTTTTGCTCAATGTAAAAATCTGCTAAATTATTACGTTTAGTTAAGCATACCGGCTATTTCGTAACGGTAGATGTCGCGTGTAAGCGTGCACGAGCACGAGATTTTACCCCCCCTCCACACCTAGGCGCTATTTGCGCTATACACGCTACGACAGGTACCCCCCACATAGCGCAAATAGCGCATATAGCACCTACGATAGCGCATATAGCGCAAATAGCGCATATAGCACCCCCAAAAAGCGCTATAGCGCAAATAGCGCATATAGCACCTTTGATAGCGCATATAGCGCAAATAGCGCATATAGCACCCCCAAAAAGCGCTATAGCGCAAATAGCGCATATAGCACCTTTGATAGCGCATATAGCGCAAATAGCGCATATAGCACCCCCAAAAAGCGCTATAGCGCAAATAGCGCATATAGCAAATTCCATAGCGCTTATAGCGCATATAGCGCATATAACAAAAGTGCTATTTGTATTTCGCTTACACGCGTTCGTTACCTTCGTAACACATCAACGTGCCATTTGGTATAAATTGCGTAATTGTATGCGAGTTTTTTTACCACAGTGAAGAAATAACGAAATACGGGGAAAATGCATAAAATTGAGCTGATGAGCTTCACCAAAATAGTTGGCGTGCACACTATGAGTAACACCGACTCTTGAAAAATTGCAGTTTTGTAAAAAAAAGTTGATTAATAATATGCAAAAGACCGCTTGTAAATTGATTTATTAATTGCTACAAAATAGAACAATGAAAAAAGCTGCAAAAACGTAACTACCACCTTAAGTGGGTAATGACAATTTCGACGATTTTAGCACTACTCGTGTGATTCTGAAGGGTGGGCGTTTGTGCATATGCAACCTATTGAACTTCACCTATTGCACCTATTGAATTTACGCCTTTGACAATACATAGGTGTTATATACAACGCAGTTCGATAGGCCCTATTGTCTATTGGACTAATCGCACCTATCGTCTATTGCACCTATCACTGTTGATTCTATGCAACAGGCCCAGCTGAAATGCTGAGTCTGAGTCTCTGTAAACTTAAATATAAACGGGTGTTTGGCTTAGCTGGTCGATCTGGGCATACACAACCGCAAACTAGCTTCAGGTAAACCGTTACGTAGTTTATGAAGTATATACAAAACACTTGGCATCTAGCGAGCGACTTGCAATAGTAGTCCAACACCTATCGATCGACTAATAATAGTCTCGTGACATAAGTATGTAAAGTAACGAAACATGTCTTAATTTAGTGTCTAAATTAGAAGGTTTTAGACATTAAGGATCGACTCATACTTCTGTACGGATATTGGCACAATAATGGACTGATAGATAAACGGACGTACGGACTAACAGTACGGCTGTTCAGTTCATGCTTTCGTCCGTAAAGCCGTATGTCCGTCCATTCGTGTTAAACGCGCAATTTCATGTTGTCTGTATGTCCGTCAAAATTAAATTCAGTTCAACTAGCCGAAGTTTTTGGGCATACAGACAAACGGACATACTGCTTATAAGTACAGCTACGCTCTTTTTTCAGTTGACATTTCTTTCGTTTTCTTTTTCGTTTTCGTTTTCGTTTTCTTTTAGTTTCATTTCGTTTTCCTTTTTCCTTTCGTTTTCGTTTTCTTTCATTGTATAATCATGACAGCTAGACCAGCAGGAGCTAACCTCCTAAGACCAGTTAAAACATGCCGCCAACTAAGCTGAAAGCAGCTGGCTTACATAATCTTTTTCGCCAGAGTCTGCAAACACATTCTGGCAGCGAGGACGTGAGTGCGTTTAGTTTTACGTTTGCAAATCTGTGTGTGTTGTTTAGTTTTCTGCTGCTATGACTGAAGTAGCCGTATACCACTTTGATTCGCCATATAAAGGCCAAACCTGGCTTGTCAACACGGACTGAATTGCGCCGTCCTCAAGCGCAAATTACTTGCTCCCCACTTCCAAAGTTACTTATACTGACCCTAAAACTAAAAAAGTTTACAAAGGTCAAGTTGTGCAGCTTGTGGACAGTGTTTCGGACTTGTCGGAGGAAGAACTTGGACCACCAAAAAGCCTAAAAAAGTAAGTCTATTGTTATAAAATAAAATCTAAGTCTAAGGTAAAATATTGTTCTTGTTTTTATTATGTGTTTAACAGTTACAAAGCTATAATAGCAGTTTATAAGTGAAAGTTTAGCACTGTGAATAAGACTATGGATAGATAAATCAACACAATCAAACAGACACTGAAAACTGAAGTCTGACCAAAAATTGCTGAACTCTGAGATAAAACAGGAAGCTTTATTTTTTGCGACTACTCGTTGTACTCCTGGTGCTTGAAATTCGTTCTTCTCGTAATGAAATCACGTATGTAATTTGTTTTGCCCTAGGGTCCAACAATTTTTGGTCAGACTTAAGTCATGGGCTTTGCGTTTTTGATACCCTGCCTACTCAAATTTATGTTCAAGTGTTCAGAATAAAAGCATAAATTGAAATTTAAATCTGGAAATTTAAAACGCAATTATTGGCTTCAAAAGCTATTAAAAAGATAAACTCAGGCTAAGAAAAATTGACAAACAACTATCATGATGTAGTTCATTGCTATTTATTACAGAAAATCAGGCCACCGAAGAACCAAATTCTGGCAGTTGTGGACGGCACATCGCCAGAAGAAACAGCCCAATTGGTTGATGACTCTGCTTACCGTCAACCGGTGACACTGTGCGATCTAAATACAGCGGCAGCTGATATTGTACAACAGCGCATTCAAGATTATGAGGTGCGTACAAATGTAACACAAATATCATTTTATTACACTCCCTACAACTAAAAAAGGAATAAAGTTCGACAAGGAGAAACTGGAAAGCTAAAAAGGTTGAAATAACACGTGGTATATTTAGCTGGATTTTTAATTTATGATGCGTTTGAGCACGTATGTTATATCAATACTAAACTATTATAAGGACATGTTATTGACCAATTTTTTTACAAACTGACTTTACTGACTTAAATGCAACTACACAGCATAGAATCTAAACTTTGAAAACCACAAATTATACTTTGTTTGGTTTCTAAATGTAGTAAAAAAAGATGCGTTTTAAGAGCGTATGCCATTTCAATACTAACCTATGATAAGGATATGTTAACGAAATTGATCAGATTTTTTTTATAAACTGACTCAACTAGATTGAACAGACTACACCGCACAGTATTTAAAACTTTCCACACCATAACTTTTACTGTGTTGTTTAGTACAGGTGAACGTTGGTACATTAGTCTAATTTGCAATTTGATGGGTCAAACTTATTTTTCTTATTGTTTCAGGATGGAAGACTGCCAGGCTTTTCTCAAACGGACCCTGTCATTATTGTTCATGAATTCCCGGACAAAGTAGATCAAAGCACACAAGCAAACTTATGCGATTGCGGCCTACAACCTGATGCAGTACCTGCTAAGCTGACTCACATAATATCTCTGCTGGAAGACCTAAAACGGAGTCAGAGCACTTTTCAGCCTGTAGCAGATAATCGGGTTGAATTCACACCTCAAGCTCGGGCAACCGTCAGTCAACGTATCAACAGTGATCAGTCCGAACCTTATGCTACACCGCTTTCTACCTCTATTGGCGATGCACTCAGTCTTGTGAACGATCAATGGCACCTACGGCATGCGACACCTGAACGAAGAGTTTCAACGAATTCCACTGACTCCGAAGTATGCTCGGTTATGGCTGTCACTATAACGCCGCCACCTATGCCACCACCGCAAAACCCGCCAAACCATCGCCGTCCCTTCAGTGTTTTACAAACAGCCCATACCATTCAGCATACTGGTAAGTCCTAGTTTTAATATTCTAAATGGAACAATTCAGGTATAAAATCAAGAGCAGTTATCCGCCCCCCCCCTACCCTGATCGACCAAAAATACCCTAAAGTTTGCAAAATTTTGTAAATTTTTTCAAAAAAGTGCAATATTTACAAAAATTTGCACCAACTTTTTGGGACCCTCCCCCTTGGCCCCTCCATTTTGGGAGGGGGTCCCCCCATCCTCCCCTCATACATGTATGGGTTAGCAACAGAACGTTTGATTTTGGCGACCTGTACGGTTTTTAATGAATACCTTGTGGATTACGACTATACCTATCTTTTTCTGAGTACTATATTTTTACTACACTATTCCAAGATGCAATTTTTGTAAATTTGAAAAAATAGAGGGTACTGCCTTTGTTCCGAGTGCAGTAATTTAACCGGCCAAACGTCGAATAATATTGCAAAAACTTGTATATTCCATAAACGCTAGCTTTGTAGCAGTCATTGTTGCACAAGAGCTCTTGAATTTTGTGCGGCTTTGCAAATTTAGCGTAAATTAAAATTTTGAGTTTGACCCAGTTTGGGAACATCACTTCTAAATTAAGTAAACACCTAAAATAGCATCACTTTGAAAAAGTCATACCCCTTTTTACATTCTAAAAATTTCCATTCTATTAAAATTACTAAATTCTAATTATTATGTAAACGTTAAAATGAGTTAAAGTTACACATTTTTTTCAATTTATTGGCATTTAATTTGTAAAACAAACTAGGTATGACTTGTTTTTCAAACTGACTGCATTTAGTTTCTAACAGCGTCTTTGGTCAAAAACAGTTTTTAAAACAAACTTAAACGAGATATATTATGTTAACACATGTGGTAGAAAACGGGCCAAAACGTTGACTCTAATCTGTACAGGGTGGTCTTATGGCCATGAGTTAATATGTAATCCTTTAATTGACTTTGTGTACACAGCGATAATCTACTTGACTTACGTACGAGTATATATGATAACCGAGTTTCGCGTTGTTTTTATTAACATATGAGTGGCCTATTCAGCCCAAGCTCATAATTCACAGCAGCTGTGAATCTGTGATTATTTGTTTCGCACATCCACACAAAATATGCAAACTTGTGTTAACTTGCAGCAACGTCAGAATACAATTGGAAACATAATTATGCTTTCTATGAGTAAGTACGTATGCTGTCTTCTGATTGCAACCAAGACAGCTGACTCTATTCATCAGACTAATTCAGCAAAGTAGAAATTAGCCTACAACTTTTCTTGCGCAACGAACGAAAGCTGGCTTCATTTCATTTCATTTTCGTTTTCGTTTTCTTTTTCGTTTTTCTTTCGTTTTCGTTCATTTTAGTGTCAACTGAAAAAAGAGCGTAGCTGTATGAATTGAACCTTCGGCCGTATGCCCGTACATCCGTATGTCCGAGTCCCAGTGTCCGCTTGCCCTAAAAAGTATGAATTGAAAAAACAGACAACCCCTAGGCCCTAAGCATGAATCGACCCTAAGACTGAGTAGATGCTTCCTATGTATCTTGTTTTCAAATGTGAACATCTCTGAGAAAGAACCCTGTCCCGTTTAGGGGCAACTTGCTTTTATTCTTGTGGCAGTTTGGTGTTTTTCTGTTAGTTTTTTACTCATTAAACGACATTGGTACTGCTGCGCCTGCTATTATCGCGGCTGCCAGTTTACTGCTATACAACCAAATAGAATCCATTAGTGAAGTATTAAACTGGGTACTCTCAATTGTGCCCCGTCTGAGGGATCGGACGTCAAATCTCAAGCTCGCCCTAAATTTATTTTAATTTTTTTTATAACCTGAATGAAGTATACTAATTATAATTTCCCCTGCTTAAGTAGTCAAGTATGAATTATGTGGAATTTATGATAGAAAGAGTTTTGAGAGCACATTTTGGCGGGGTCAACAGGTTTACAATGGCCTCTGGTCAATTTTCTTAAAAGTTTATGATGGGTACTGATTACTTTTGGCTAAAACTTGTATGACCATTTTACGCACCCTACGTTCTGAATGCCCAATCTGTGGTTGCAAAGCTTGGTTAGCTTATTCTAGTCAACAAAGCTTAGTATTGTTTTTTCAGGAGTTGCAGATGTTTGCATTTAGTGACCCAATAGTTTTAGTCCTGTTGCCATACAACGAAACCTATGCTTCACAAAGAAATAAGAAAATATTACTTTTGATTTTTTTGTCTAGTGGGACATTACTCACTTATAGGTTAGTTCAGAATATATGTTGTTTTAGATATATAATGTTTTAAATATATATGTTTTCGCTAAACTAAAAACTAAAACTAAAAACAAAACAGCTTGTGTCTCGCCATTGCAGTAGGGATGTTTTCAGTTACCAAAATCTTAATCAGTTCAGTTAATCAGTGCAGCACATATCATCACAACATTTGCCAAACTAGTTCATTTAATCCTAAAAGTTTAAGCGATGCAATTTACGTCACAGTAGTTTAGCCACTGCCCGCAATTGTTGAGTTTTGTTCACTATTTGTTTGTTTTTTCTTTTTAGGTGCAGTCCATCCATGTATTTTTGCTTTTGCATTCTCCCACATCCTGCTGAAAAATCCTCGTTTTTCCAAAATTTCTTCTTCTGAGACGGTTACGTCGGCTTCGACCGAATGCTCAGCAGGCAAGAATAAGCCCACGATGCAGAAGACCAGAAGGAGTTTTCCAAGACCCCACATAACGACAGAGCGGGACTAAAAAAAGACTGAAAGTACATAAAAGCGATAAAACAAATAAAAAATGGAGGGTAATAGTGTTAGCTAGTCTCAGTAATGCATACTTAGTCTGTATGTAAAATAGATTTGTACCAGACAATAAGGTCGTAAACGTGAAGCTAGGTGCGTAAATGGGCACGTTCTAATTCTAAAACACTTTATTAACGTAAATTGACGTATCTTTATCATCTGGTTACCTTCAGGATTGGTGGAAGAACATGGATAAATAAACAAGTTGCCCCTAAAAGGGGCAGTGTTCCTCCCCAGAGATGTTCCCATTATTAGGTACCTACCTATGATGTTCGTGTATGTACAAAATGTTAGGTTTTTCATAGCATTTCACTCTCAACAGAAAACTTCTGGTAATGTCCGATTGAGACATTATAATGAATTGTTGAGCAACTCGGCTATTGAAATTTTATTTTCAAACTTTCAAATTAGGCAGGCATCGACTATCGAGTATTTATATTTACGTAAGATATTGAATTGAATTCCGGTATAAGTACTGCCTTGTGAACAATTGTACCTAAGCAATATACAACACGTTTGTAATTAAAAAATATAAAAATTTTTACTTAGGAAACAGTATGTAATAGGTACATTATCTGTAATACACTCCTAAATTGTGGGTAGGTAATTACTACTTAGCGTCTTAGGTAATAAGTCTAGTGTCGGCCAGAAACCGAGGGGGTTGAGCCGTAGATAGCACAAACCTACGAAGGCACGAACTTCCCGGTTCTGGTCGGCTCGGTTGGGTCAGGCATTACACCTACATAGGTCTACCTACATAGGTTGGTTCAGTTAAATCAGTACATAAATCCGAATGTAAAAGAGCAAGCCAGCACCAAGTTCTAGAGTTCGCATTGGGTTGGGTTGACCTTGTGTGGGGTTGATTTGAAATTTTCTGACTCCTCGGTTTGTGCGGGTAAGTTCATGTGTACTTAATATTTACTGTTGGTAATATTTTAACTGTTCCAAACGCTTTGTGCTTTTTGTCCAGAATTACCTATATAAACTTCATGCTGCTCAAAGCATGTATAATCTCAAAACTTTAAAACAAAGATAAGTATTTTATGGAAGCTTCGCAATAAGTCCAGAAGAGTCGGCTCGGGTCGGGTCGAACATTAATTCAGGTTGAGTAGAGTTAAAAAACTTTAACCAGTTGCTAGCCCCAGAACGAACATGAAGGGGTACAATCCTAATCGCGCAGTGAAGGCACCCATGGAAAAACTAAAATCCGAGACAGCGGTAAAAAATGCAGGGTTCAAACGGTAGGTATACTGAACCGCAGGCGGGGCACTCAGACGTTTACAGACTCTGGCAGACATCGGCAGACAATAGCCTACACAGCACTGGGAAAGACTGCCCTTTCACAATCTCAACGCAGTGCAATCCTGAACAAATCGTACAACCGCAAAAGCTGTTTCCCCAGTCCCCACCCTTGTCGATTGCAGACTGAATTGTCTGACCAGTTTGCACTAATTTGCATATTAGTGATACCTGTCTACTGGTCACCCAATCAGCAACAGCCAACTTTTAAGGGTCCGCCTACGTCTGTAAACTTATTGGCCAATGAACTTTGCTAATTTGCATATCAAATCCCATTTGACACCTGCACTAACACTTGTCGATTATCAGTTTACAAATTATCATGTACGGGGGGTGCACGATTGCAGAAAATTAATGCATATTCAGAACAAATATGTTAAGGCGAAAAGTTTTGTCAAAATAGTAGCTAGTTTACTTTTGTTTATTTTCAGGTGATAGACTGATCGAAAACGACCTCTTCAGCACAGCTTTTTGGTTGCGAAAAAGTTAAAATTCTATCGGCATCCCCCATGCGGCAAAAAAAGCAGCGGATGTTTGGGGGCTAGAAACACACACTAATCATAGGCGAGGCCGTAATGTTTTCGAAGGATTCCTGTTATCGGAGCAAAAACCGATAACAAAGGTTCCTTCTCTAGAAGGAACAATAATTCACGGCTAGTTAGCAAAATTTAACTAGCAATGGCAATCTAGTCATAGTCCACTAAAGGCGTCTTTATTATAAAGCTAGTTCAGAATATAAAAGGAAAATATTGCGTTTTTATCATAAACTCAAGTTAGTGAGAAATATTGAGAAGTCACCCACACAAATTTTAAGCGGTTAAATTTCTAGGCGGAATCTTTTTGGCGATAAAACTCTTCCTATATCATAACTAAAACAAGTAGACTCCTGAAAGGAGTAAAATTCCGTCGTAGAAAATGAAACGGCCAAAATAAAAAATAATGAAACGCAGATGTCGGACTGAGAATCTAACCACCAAACTGCGGTTTACCAGGCTATCGCACTAACCATTGCGCCACTCACTATTCCAGACATCTTCATTTAACCAAGCTACAGTTGCAACGGTGACATTAATTTAGATTTTCAAAAAATTTTACTTTGAAATAAAACCAGTGTTGTTTGTTAAGAAAATAATAACTCCTGTTTCTACAAAACAAAAATGTCTCACTGAGTCTGAGAGTCTTCATTCTTACATCTTTTGCCAAAATTTCAAACGTTCAAGTTTTTTAACTTTAGACGCTGATTGGCTGTGGCTGAATGCCAACAGCCAATCAGACAGCTGGCTTAGACAAAACAAACTTTGCAGCACAGGGGGGACACTGTAGCAAAGTTGAAGAATTCTAAAGCAAAGGGGGAGCTGCATAAAAATATTGAAAACGGTTTAGTTTTCAACATGAAATTGATAAAATTCAGCTTGTATATAGGTTAAAATTTAGCCCATAAAATTGGTTCATTCTGTTAATGCCTCCCACGGTTGCAACACGCTTGATTCTATAAGCTAGCACAGTGATAAACATACGGCATTGCATACGTACACAATTGTCTTACATGCATTTCATAGAATATTAGAATGTTAGAATGATTCTAATAATTCCACCTTCAGGCGGAATAAAAAACATAGAACCGTCATCGTCAGCCAAACCGCTAATCGGATTTATAACCTTCGAAATATCAGTTGCCTGTTTTAAAAAATTCTAGAGCAAAATTATTGATGATAAAATCCTAAGAAGTTTTTATGGCGGGTGGGTGATTCACAATAGAGTAACTGAAAAAAGGCGTATTTTGGTTCAAAAGAATCATACTTAAATTCACGGTATTGTATTTATATCAAATATCAAAAGTATCATATTTAAATTTAAAGTATAATTGTAATGTGTCAGCATGAGTTGAAAATCAATCTTGGTAACAAGAGGATTTTTCATTCGTAACCGAGTCCGAAAACGATGTTTAAACAAGTTTTGAAAAATAAAAACTTTAAAGCCTCGGTGAATAAAATACAAAACTAATACAAAACGGGATACAGCCATACAGCCACAAAACGAGACTGCTTGGTTTTTCACTGGTTGATTAAACGAAAACATTATTTTTTTTATTTTTTTAATAAAAAATGTTCCATTAGTAAATGTTACGGTCTTTATTAAACCTAAACTTGGTGTTTTAAGATGATGCATAAAAGAAGTTACACATCTGTAAAAAAATTTTTTCAATTTTGGAAAGCATGTAAATTTTTGATTGTAACTGATTTAAAACAAATAATATAAATATACATAATATACAATATATTATACATATATACATACATACACAATACATATATACATAATATACAATATACAATATATGTATATTGTACATAATATTGTATATATTGACAATATATTGTCTGAAATAAATGTAAAATAATTCATAAAAGATTGGGACACATTGACTTTACATCTAATCCACGGAAGCATCTTTTCAGCAATTTCTAAATGGGACCAAGAGTACATAATAGGAAAAAGTATGACACTCTTCCCTATTCTAGCTAATTGGCCGGAACGATGCTCGATTGTCTTGATTGCAGGGGGACACCCCCTCAAACCCCAGAAGTGTCTAGATTTGAGGGGGGTTCTTTTTGCACTTTTACATATAGTTAATAGTTAATAGTTAATATTTTCTAATTAAATTAGTAGTTAAGTTAAAATCCTAAGGAATAAACTAACTAGAAATTTAATTAAATTTTAAGTAGCTAGTTAGCCAACTATCCTATGAAATCTGCATATCCGTGGCGTGTATTCGCTAGTGTAAAGACGCGGTTTGTTGGTGGTGGTATTGTTTAAAATTTGTACGATTTGGATATTAACTTGAGTGTGCTTTAAGTATCGATTCCTCCTTCGGTACCGACAATTGACAACGGTCAAATAAACATTCGAAAAGAAAGTACGGCTGCTCAGTACTATCAGTCGTATGCCCGTTTACCCTTCATACGTGATAATACTTAGTTCAATGACGTTTAGCTAAAAGTAATGCCATTCATGCTGAAATTTGTGTCATTGTTTTTTTACAACACTACTCAACAAATGCATTTTTTCTGATAATACACTATAACGTATGAAATAAGATAAGTTAGTAGTTTCCTGTGGCTTGAATTTTTTTCGGTCAACAGGCTTGTATCATTACATTGGCCATCCTGAAGAAGCTTAAGATCTGCAAATTTTCTTTTTAAACAATATGAATTGTGAATGTAGTATGTATTGCTTGTGCAGCGACAATTGATAAAATGCTAGTTTTGAAACTTGTAATTAAACATACTGTATTCAGTTTAACAGTATTTTCAGTTAAAAACAAACCATATGTACTGAAATACTTGCAAACGTTTTTTAAATTCACTATCGCAATTAGTAAAAAATTGAAATTAATAAATGAATATTGACTAAAAACCACTAATAAAGTTTAAGTAAGTTGTATTGTAATCAATTTCGATGCAATATGAATGTTTAGTTCAGTGTAATTAGGCACTGAAGACAGTTAGTGCATGTTTCAAAAAATGACCAAATTTCAAAGTCAAATCTGGATAAACTTCCAGCCGCTTAACAAAATACTGTCAGCCAATCACCGGTGCTTATAGTACTTAACATTTATTATGACTAGTTGCTTTATTAATATCATTATGTAAATTTACTATCCAAAACCTAGTGCGCCTAATATTATTGATAATGACAATTTTCTGGTCGTCTGCAGAAAGTACCAGTAGTTTTTTGGAGTGTTATTTGCTGCAAACTGGTAGAAAATTGTCCTTTTTATCGTTAATTTCAGTGTCAGTTGAACTACAAGCATTCCTTACCTAAAACTTTTATCGCTGGTTGTTTCTCAAGCGAGAAGTCGTGAATGATAATCTTAACTTTCTAATTGGACTAATCGAGACAAACTCACAGCGTTGTCAGCGTTACTTACAGACAACGGTGAAAATATTTAGTGCGTTTGATATAAATACCTTCGATTAATACCTTAAGCGTTTCTGTGCCTAAAAATTTCTTTGAATGTTTTATTGCTTGTCGTTATGTCAAACGAGAAATTCTAAATGACAATCTAAGCTTGCCTATCAGACAAATCAAGACAACTTTGCAGCATTTCAGTAAAAATTACTGCTACTTTTGATAGTAATGCCTTTAATAATCCTTAGGCAATCAATTTTCTGTAGACGGCATCATGCATTGTGCTAGTGCCAATTACCCTATAACCATTTATATACCTAAAAGTGGAGCCAAGGCGTTTAAGCAAACCTATTCTACGAAATGCATTGATTGTTTGTAAATACAATATAACGTATGAAATAAAAATAAATAGTAGTTTCCTCTAGTTTGAATTCCTTCGGTCAACAGGCTTGTATCATTACATTAGCCGTTTTGAAACAGCTTAAGATCTGCAAAAAATTTTTTCTAGACAATGAGAATTGTGAATGTAATAAGTATCTAATTCTTGTGAAGCGACAATTGATAAAATGATAGTTGTAAAACTTGTACGTAAACATCTCTATTCGATTGTTTAACATTAGTTCAAGTTAAAAACATATCATATGTGCTGAATTTTTGTCGTTTGCAATAAAGTTTTTATTGCAATTAGTGAAAATTTTAAATCGATGAACGAATATTAACTATAAACTACTGATATAGTTTAATTAAAAATGTATTGTAATCAATTTTCATGCAATATCAAGGAGTATTTTGGTGTAGTCAGGCACGGAGGACAGTTAATGCCTGTTTCCTGAAATGACCAAATTACAGACTAAAAAAATTTGCACAATCTTCCGGCCGCCTAACAATAAATATAATGCTTGTCATGGAAAATTTCTTTCTTTGTATTTTTTCTTTATTAATTTCTTGCATTTTCATTCGTTTTATTTTTCTTGGTGAAAAAAGTCGGGTTTCCTGAAAAACTAATGTTTGATGAAACCTAATAGAAAAGTTTTGAAGTTGTCTGTGTGTCCACTTCTTCGATAGTATCCGCGGTTCAAGGTCAATATAGGTCAAAAGGTAACATATGTATGTTTATTTGATACCAGCCATCCAGCCACACTGACAGCATTTCAGACCCCTAATTTTTCAAGTTACGTTAAGTTACTACAAACGGGCAACAAATCGTTTTATCATTAATTTTTGTGTCAATTAAAGGGGCAATTGCATTTAAAGGTGCTTTTGATATATGTAAGTGGTAGCTAAATGTTACTAGTGCTTTTGATATTGTTGTCTTCAATGATTGTTTTGTTTTGTTGTTGTTGTTGTTGTTGTTGTTTTGTTTTGTTGTTTTTTACAAATGATTGACTTCTTGAAAAGTGTGCCAAAGACTTCTCCGTTTAATCTTAAATATTTAAGCAATGCAATTTACGTCACAGTAGCTTAACCATTGCATACTACTGTTGACTATTTTGTTGTTGTTGTTGTTGTTTGTTGTTGTTTGTTTCTGTTTGTTTGTTCTTTTTCGGTGCCGTCCATTTATGTATCTTTGCTTTTGCGTCCTCCCACAGCTCTCTAAAAAATCCTCGTTTGTCGATTATTTTTTCTTCCGATCCATCTACGTCGGCTTCGACCGAATGCCGAGCAGGCAACAATAAGCCCACGATGCAGAAGACCAGAAGGAGTTTGCCAAGACTCCACATAAGGACAGAGCGTGACCAAAAAAACTGAAAGTACATAAAAGCAATAAAACAGACGAAAAAGGGAAGGTAATAGTGTTAGCTAGTCGCGGTAATTCAGAATTTGTTGGTATGTATGTAAAACAGATTAGCACCCGACAATATTGTCGCAAGCGTGAAACTGGATGCGTAAATGGGCACGTTATAATTCTAAAACATTTGGTTGACGCGAATTGACGTATTGTAATTAAAACAGCAATTAATCGAGAAGTGGACGAAAAATGATTAAACCGTTTTGTTTGACTAAACTAAAAAATTCAAGCAAGCCATTATCACATGGTTAACTTTACGATTGGTGTAAGAACTGGCTAAATACTTCACGTCTAGCTAGCAAAATTAATTTTAATTTAATTTAACTTAAAATTTAATATAAAATTATCTAAAATGGTTAAATTTCTACTCGAAGTCTTACGGTGATAAACTCTTCTTATCATAATGAAAAAAGACATAAAACCTTTATCGTCAGCCAAACCGCCAATCGAATTCATAGCATTCAAAATAACTGTCGCCTGTTATAGGGCAAAATTATTGATGTTAAAATCCTTAGAAGTTTTTATGGCGGAGCGTGTATCAGATCCTATACGTATACTTTTGTAAATAGATTTACCATTTGTTTTATTAAACTCTACATAAACGTAATCTTGGACTTGTATTGATAATTTATTGACACTTGTTATGATTGACATGATTAACAGTAGAGTAATTGAAACAAGTTGTTTTTCTGTTGTGCCACAGCACAACAGGCCTTTAATTTTGATTTTGGAGATTGACACATGGCTTCTGCTGGATCCATTTGTCAGTACGTTCGTTTAGTTTACATTCTTTAAGAAATCTGCGTGCGTCACACTTGCAATAACAGTGAAATTCTTGCACAGTCCTATAGTGTGCGTTTGTTTTACACTATGTATCAGTGAAAGTGGCTGGCGTCACGTAACGTTTTACACTATAATATGTTTTAAGTGGCGGAAGTCGCATACTCGCGTAACGACACTAACGATACATTAGGTAGCAGGCATCAACAGCACAGTTTGTTTGTAATTGAATCCATATCGTCATGACTTGAATAAAACAGTAGTCATAGTTACATATTTGATTGTTAATAAATCGTTGACTGACTTATAATTAATTGAACCCTATTTGTTGCCGTAAAATAGCTTCAACTGTGTTGTGTACACTGTATAGTGCTCAGTAAAGTCTAGTGACGCAAAGATCGTTGGGTCTTGGGTGACAGTCTTCAATCAAAACGGCTGTCAAATTAGTGAAACGGTGATACTTGCTGCAATTTTGACAAGCATGAGTTATGTTCATGCTAGCTGCTTGGCACTAGCTGCAAGAATAGTAATGTTGGAAAATTTTGCCCGCTGCACAACAGGTTTTAGCTGACCTCTGGTCAGTTTACTTGGAAATTCAGACTTTATACTTACTGAAGGTTTTGCCGCAGATTGGGCTTGTTCCAACTTAAATCAATTTTCACCGAACTGTCAGATTTTGTTTTACAGAAAATAAACATCAATTTATGGAAGACTGAGGACCTGTGGAGCAAACCGCAAAAATACTAATTCCACTTTACCACAGCAAAGAGCGGAATTTGATTCACACCCAAATCAAACGGGATAAATGCACAGAAGTTGTTGCCAAGATTTTCACTAGAAACAGCCAGTATTTCAGTATTCCAGCCAGAAACAATTTCACTTGGTGACTTGTTCAATTCCACGGAATATAGTTGAGAAGGTAGCAAAAACACAAACTGCTTGTGCGCACTGCAGTTTAAAACATTTTTATATAAAGGTATGAAAAGCACTGTTTGGTTTTATTTTCCGCCCTGCTGTTTCGCCAAGAACAATTTTTATGTACGGCTACAATTATGTAGGTAAAATGGCTCAATTTACTTACATATCTTTACCTGTATTGTAATTTTTAATCTCATTTTTGTGGAAAATGTGTTTCTTTAAAAAATATTCAAACTACATAAGTACTTGTAACAATATGTCCATTATCGGCTTTCAAACCCTTTGCTTGGTCCTACCGTTAAACTGCCATTTTGAGCCTTTACACATGTTGTTCCGATACAAAAAAAACTCAAACTTTTGCACTGTCTAAAACGAAAACTTTACCAACGACAATTTATCTGCGCTTCAGGGCGTTTTATACTGAAGTATTTATTTGCATAAGTAAAACTCAGTCCCTGTGTAATGTCGATAAATAAGTGAGTGTGGTATTCGTCTTGACAGTTTAAAGTAAACCTTCGGAATAAGCTCTAAAAAGATGTTAGATTTATTTAAAATTTTAAACTACCAGAAATATCATATTTTGATGAAAATATTATTTAAAAAAATGGGTTAGACCTTTTTTGAATGGTTTTTTGAGTAGTATAAGAGCGACAGAAATTTATATGCTGTTTTCCAAAGTTCTAAAAACACACAAAAAATCCAAATTTTAAGCCATAAATTTGCCGTGGAACTTTGAATCAATTTCAAATTTGGCTCGAATATTGTTGTCTGCATTTGTAATTTCTTCAAATTTGATTATGTTCAATCAAGAATTATTTTAATTTTTGCAAAAACTTTACGTAACTACCACCTTAAGCAAAGAGCTGGATTTAATTCATACCTAAGTCCAACGCGTTAAAACCGCATAACTTGTCATTTAGTTTTTCTTCGGAAACAGTTTGTATAAATAAGTTGGAGAGTTGTCAGCCAGTCACCTTTGAAACCTAAGAGCTGGATTTGACTTATACCCAAAGATATGGCTTAAAACTGACAATGAAAGGCAAAACAGTCAACAAAGAACAGCGCACTTCTCGAATACACGCATGTTCACGTAGATCCGCACAATCACAACGAACAAAACACACACAAGCCACACACAACTTTTACCGAGCTAAACGTTGCCCATATTTTACACTTCAGTGTTGCAGAGAAGCCTGCTGCCTGCTGCTAAAGTCATCCACAGGCATTTTAATACAATTAGACACACACGCGCACACATCTTATTATTGGGTTGCCGACAATTTGCGAAGCAAAAAGCGGGCAACCCCTTATATTTTTATTGGGTTGCCGACAATTTGCGAAGCAAAAAGCGGGCAACCCCTTATATTTGTCGTGTCCGTGTCGTTATTGTTGTTGTTGTTATTATTGTTGTCCTCGGGTTTTGTAACGCGTTTTTCTCAGCCCCCCCTGGTCGCATTGGTCCCAAACTTTGTGGGTGGAATCCCCCTGAGGAGTAGATGCCCCGGACACTTGGGGGTGTATGAGGTGTCAGTGGGTGAGGTGAGGTGTGTCCTCAAAAATTGAGGTTCGCGTTGAAAAATACGTGTAAAACGGTTTTCCAACGCGTTTTTCTCAGCCCCCCCTGGTCGGATTGGTCCCAAACTTTGTGGGTGGAATGCCTCTGAGGAGTAGATGCTCCGGACACTCGGGCACCCTCCTACCCCTAGGGGGGGTCGAGTCACGTGACCTCAAAAATGGGGTCTCAAAAAAAATGTAATGAACGAAACCTGTTGTGGTGATGTTTCAATTGGGTTATATAGGTAAGTCGAATACTAAGTGTGTTTCCAGAACGAAAGCTATTGCATAGCATAGCATAGCTATTGCATAGCTATTGCTATAGCTATGCAATGCTGATTGCTATATGCTAATTGCATAGCTATTGCTCCAAATGTGAAGCTACACAATCTCAACTTGTGCATTCTCTTATACGCAGATGACCTGCTCTTATTTGCTGATAGTGCTGAAAATTTGCAGACTTTGTTGTTGTTACTTGAATTATATTGCAGCATGTGGTGTATCACTGTTAACTTAGATAAATCTGTCGCTATATGTTTCAATGCTCGGTATGCCCCACAGGAAACTTTCGCATGCACTTACAAAAACCAACAACTTAAAATTGCAACTACATTGAAATATCTGGGTTTTCTTCTTGATCAGCGTGGTACTGGGAAAATAACTTTACAAAACAGAAGCGATCTGGCAAACCGTGCAAATGTTTATTTATTAAATACACTATCTAATTATTTTGAACTTAAAATTGGCACAAAACTTCTATTGTTTGATACTTTGGTCGCAACAGTCTTAAACTACGGTTGCGAGGTCTGGGGTGATTCGTCTTTCGCTGTTGGCAATAGTGATAACTTTCGACTGCTGAAAAACTCTACTGATTCTCTGGAAAAAGTACAACTAAATTTTCTCAAACGAATTTTAAAGATTAAAAATACGACTCCTTCGTCAGCTGTATATGCAGAAACAGGACGCTTTTCTTTGCTTGTTAATAGAATACACTTAATGCTTAAATTTTGGTGCAAAATCCTCTTAACTCCAGATTGTTGTCCTCGTAAGCAAGCGTACTATGCCTTATGTTATATTACGTTTTGTAAAAATAATGCCTGTACATGGGTTTCTTGTATAATGTTTGTACTTACAAAACTGGGTTTGCTGGAGTTCTGGACTAAGCAGTATGTAGAAGACACTAATTCCTTTTTACGACTTGCACGTACTAGACTAATTAATCTGTTTCATGTAGAAATATCGACTGAAATGCTGAAATTACCAAGCTTAGACTTATATGTCAAGTTTAAAACAAACCTTGACCTCGAACATTACCTCAAAATTATTAAGAACGAAAGACACTTACACGCCCTTGTGAAACTGCGACTACGCTCGCACGATCTTGAAATAGAACGGGGCAGGTGGGACAGAAGAGAAAACCATAGACTACCAAGAAACGGACGGACATGCAGACTTTGCAATTCGGGCGATGTGGAAAGTGAACTTCATTTCTTAATCGAATGTGACTTCTTTGAAAATTTGCGTAATGATTTAATCAGACCATACTTGCATAATATGGTGTCACACAGTTCATTAGACAAGTTTTGTTTTCTCTTAAAATCCAACAATACCGACTTACTGAGTAAAGTGGCGAAATTCGTGCACTTAGCATTCAAAAAACGACTAGACATGTACTCAACGTTTTCTGCGACCACGTAAAAAATCTTTTTTTCTGTGCAGATCTTTTTATGTTTCTACTAATATATTACCAAATTTGATTATTGCACGCTCGTAACTGTCATTGTTTGGATCATTATAGCATAGTATGTCCTTTTAGGATTTTATGCTGGTAACCTGTTTGTTGTCGTCCTTCTTTCTAATAAATCAATCAATCAATCATAGCGTGTTGTGATGGATTTGGACAAGAACTTGTCCCTAGGGGTACTTTGGGCCCCGGAACACGAATCCGAGGTCCATTTTTGTCTACGACCCCTCGGGACCCCCCTAGGGCACTCTGCCCAGGGGGTCCCCAGGGGTCAAATTTTCGAAATTTGGATTTTGACGTTTCTAGGGGTAATTTGGGTCCCGGAACACGAATCCGAGGTCCATTTTCGTCTACGACCCCTCGGGACCCTTCCATGACCCCCCTAGGGCACCCTGCCCAGGGGGTCCCCAGGGGTCAAATTTTCGAAATTTGGATTTTGATGTCTATAGGGGTAATTTGGGTCCCTGAACACGAATCCGGGGTCCATTTTTAACTAGGACCCCTCTGGACCCCCCTAAGACCCCCTCAGGGTACCCCCCCTAGGGAGTAACGTGGGTGAATTTTTGATAATCGAGTGATTTAGTGAGAAATAATGAATTTGTATCAAATTTTTTGACGGAATGATGCTAAATTAATGCTGATAGAATAGCATGCTGACTAAGAGCATATTTTGGTAGGTATTTTTACCAAAAATGTGTTTGGGGAGTTATGAGTCGTGTGTTTATAAATATCGGTTTTTTTGCCAAAAATAGACAATCTTTTGCTTAGAATGGAGGGTTCTTTGCCTAGAATAGAGGGTCCCCTACCGTCGGCAACCCGTTTATTGCCGTTAGGAGATATTATTATTATTAATTTCATCACATTGCCTTACGTTTCAATCCGTCATCATAAGAACCTGTTGCGGTGTGAACCCACAGATTACAGCTATTGTCAAGGATGGCACTAGAATTGACAACGATCGCGACTTTGCTCATGTAATAAATAATCACTCCTCCAGTATTGTTTTTGACCCATCCAATCTCTCTCCACAGGAGCTTTGGCAGCATTCAAGCTTACAAGCTATTAGAGAAAGAAATTTTCCGAGATTTTCCTTACAGTTCACAACAGAAGAGGCTGTGTTGGAAATAATGACCAAACTCAAGGTTGATATGCAATGAACTACAATTACTATCGGCCGATATCAGTGCTGCCCATTTTTGCGAAAATTACAACAAATGAGCCCACACTTTCAACAACTTCTCCCGTAAGATATGACATTTTTTCTTTCAGGTCACAGCTGTGAATTAGCTCTTTTGCGCATATCCGACTATTTCCGATCAAATACCGACGACAAAACATTGTCTGTATAGTCTCCTTGGATTTCTTGAAAGCATATAACTCGGTGAGCCATCAGTTGATCCTGTCTAAATTGGAGGTTGTTGGATGTTGCGAAGCAACAGTGGCATTATTTGCTAGGTTTTTATCGCAACGTACTCAAAAAGTTAAAGTTGGAAAAGTATTTTCTGAGTCAGTGGTGGTTACAAAAGAAGTGCCTCAAGGGGTCCAGCTTTCCCTTCTCTTATTTAATTTGTACGTCGCGGATTTCACTTGTCTGGCAAAAAAGGACTTTTAACACACTACGCAGACGATATACCTGATTGCAAATCTGTTGTGGACGTCCAATTAGTTAAACTCAAACTTAAAGACGCGATAATAGGCGAACTTGAACTTTCTGAAACTCCAAGTAAAACCCAATATTTGCTGATTGGTGCTAAAGTTCAATCAGATCACTGCTTTGATGTGTTGGGTTCAAAACTAGAGCCGGCTGACACTTATATACGTTGCCACCTAGAGTATCGAAGCGCATTGTTACTCGGGACAGCCCAAAAAGTAGTATATTTTATAGTAAAAATATTTTTAAATAATATATATAGTAAAAATATATTTTAAATTCCTTATTGCAATTAGTAAAAATTTGAAATTGCTAAACGAATATTGACTAAAAACCACTGATAAAGTTTAATTAAGAATGTATTGTAAGTAACGTTGATGCAATATCAAGGATTAGTTTGGTGTAGTCAGGCAATAAGGACAGTAGTGTTGTTGTGACAATGTATATTAGTGCCTGTTTCAAGAAATGACCAAATTTACAGACTAAAGATATCGAGATAAACTTCCAGTCGCTTAAGAATAAACTGTCAGCATTTAGAAAAAGTTAGAAGTGCTTTTGATATTAATGTCTTTAATGATCCTTAACCAACAAATTTTCTGCAGACGGACAGAAAATGTTTTCTCATTAATTTTATTGTCAATCAACCTATAACCGTTTTTATCCCCAACAGTTTTATCGCTTTTCGTTACGTCGAACGAGAACTTTTAAATGACAATCTAAACTAATCGATCAGACTAATTGAGACAAATTTGCAGCTTTTTTTGAAAATTAGTGGTGCTTTTGATAGTAATGCCCTTAATGATTCTTAAGCCATTGTCTGCAGAACGGGCAACAACAAGCGGGCAGAAAGTCGTTTTATCATTAATTTTAGTGTCAAGGGGGTAACTGCATTTACTAGTGCTTTTGATAATATTGTGCTTTTGATATCATTGCCTTTAATGATCTTTAAGAAGCAAATTTTATGCAGACGGGGAGAAAATTGATTTTTGCGAATGATTGACTTCTTGATAAATGTGCAAAGGACTTCTCCGACAAAAATTGTTTTGCGCAGTAATATTTCTTTTTTGAAAAAAACACAGTATACATTACAATTTATTGAAAACACACATTGCAACTAAAAACTTCTGTAAACTGTGACAGCACGGTGGTTGCCCTTTATAAGAGAAGTTACAATAAAAAAGAACATTTTTATAACGTTGTGATAGTTGTTTTGAGAAACTTTGAAATATTATTGGAACTGTTGAAATGTAAAACGTTTCTGTAAAACATTCTGTTCAAACAAGTTAAACAATTACGGTAAGTACGTGTCCTTTGTACGGATCAAACATTGGATAACTCAGAGAAACTAAGAAAATTAGCTAAAAATTATTAAGAACAATAAAATTAATTAATAAAACTAACTTCATAACGTTGATCAATACATAAAATAGTAACAGTAACAGTATGTAATTAACTACCACCCTGTGCTGAAGAAAGAAAAATTTTAAGCGATATAACTCTATTTTGACAAATTTGAAACTGATAATTTAGTCAAATTTACATTTTATAGAGAGTAAATGGCTCTGGGGTGGCTTTGGTCAAATTTACACTCTGGCTCTCTAAAACTTCGGTAAGCGAGTATTGGTGCTGTTATCAGTTTCTTACATAATGATTCAAACGTTGTTTGACATCTGTTATTCCATACGTAAACTGTGTTTTTAATTTTGTGAGTGGCGAAGCCAACTCAGCAAATTTATTAATGAATCGTTTGTAGTATAAAGTTAGTCCCAAAAAAAGCTTCAATTGGGTTACGCTCTTTGGAGTAGGATAGCGTTTACGATAGTATACTTTAGCTGCGTCTGGCTTAATACCTGCTTTAGATATTATGTGCTCTGAAAACGGCATGCATTATCTGCAAAAATTGCACGATTGTGGTTTCAGTTCAAAACCGTAAAATCTAAAGCCTTCATAAACATTTGCCAAATCAGTGAAATGTCTATCAAACGACAACACTACAATATCGTCTATGTAGCACAAACAAATTGTTCTGTGCAATCCTGGCAGTGTAAATTACTTAGTGCGCTGGAACGTAGATTTTGCATTACATAAACCGAACGAAAGCACATGAAATTCCCAGAGTCCTACAAATGACGCAAAAGCCGTTTTAGTATTATCATTGTCGTACCTGAAATCTGCCAGTAGTCACTACAGCTGTCATAAGTAGAAAAGTAGGTGGCTTTATTGAGAGCATATAAGATCTCACCACAACAGGGTAGGGGCCAGCAATTTTTCCTAGTGATAGAGTTCACCTTTCCGTAATCGACGCAAAACCTGTCTATTCCGTCAGGCTTTTCGACGAAAATTAAAGGCGATGCCCAGGTTGAAGTACTTGGTCGAATTATACCATTGGCATGCATGTCCTAAATATAGTTTCGCACTACGACGGTTCGTTGAGACATAGCTACTCTATATGATCTTTGCCTCAAAGGAGCACTATAACCAGTATTAACGGAATTAGGGATTAGCCCATTATGCAGTTTACCTATGTCGAACTTATTAGTAGCAAATATATCAGAAAATGAAGTTAAAAATTGATGAAGTCGAGTACGTTGGGTTGAGTCCAGTGTACTACTTGTAGGCGACAAATCTAATTTAAAGTTGCGATCACACATAATTGGCATTTCGTCATCCCTGACAGCTAAAATCTGGCACTGGCTCATAAATTGCGTAAGCATGTCGATTCTAGTTCCAGCTTTGATGACAACGGGGACGAGAGTAGGATTTACAGTTCTGTTAACTATATAACTGCGAGCACCATTAACTAAGCATCGATAAGGATGGATATATATATATATATATATATATATATATATATATATATATATATATATATATATATATATATATATATATATATATATATATATATATATATATATATATATATATATATATATATATATATATATATATATATATATATATATATATATATATATATATATATATATATATATATATATATATATATATATATATATATATATATGATAATTATCGACATAAGACATAGCTGGCTCAAATAAAGCATTTCATTATAGACGTTTTGATAAGCTGCAAGCTATGACTGCTTCAATTCAGGGTGGTACTGTTATATCCCGAACTACATGTACAGTCGGAGTGACGTAATGGTTGGACGTGTTGGGAATTGGAGCTGTCACAGGCCCTAAAGGTATTGGCAGATCAGTTATTTTGAGCATGCGGTTACTGTAGTCAAGCACAATAGTTCCAAACTTGGGCATTACGTCCGTACCTATGATGCAATTATGTGAGATATTGTCCGATTTGTGCACTGAATGTTGCACAATCACTGATCCTATTGACAGTGAGCCCAAGGTTGCACCACATATAAGTAGATTATGACCTGTAATTGCCGAAGCTAATTCTTAGATGGCAAAACTTTTTGAGTAATTTGCAAACACCGCTCCGCCAAAAGAGTGACCGTGGTTCCAGTGTCAAACGAAGCACGTGATAGAGTACTATCAATTTGAATTGTTCTGTGGATCTGAACTTGCAAGAAGGATTAAAGGGAGTCGTTTCACAGAGAAATGGATGCCGCTACAGATTGTGCTTCCGTTTCAGCAGTTTTTGATGGTAAAAATGGATCTGGCTCAAATGGTAAATCAGTGTTCTGTATTGTTGAAATAAAAGCAATCTCATCCTCGACAGCAGTTTCACTATAAGTCGGGGGTGGTACTATCGGAAGAGGCGTACGACAAAATATGGTCTGAATAAGTTGAAAGAGCTCTTTTTGGTCTCTGTGTTTTCCATTTAGCTGGGCATAACAGCAAATAGTAAAACTGAACAAGAGCAAGGATACGAGTAGGAGTAGTACGAAAAAATTCAGTATAACTTGCATTATGGATTCAGAAAAACATCAGAGAACGGCAACTTGGGTACTAAGGTAAACTTAAGTCGCTCTGCCAGTCGTATACCTTGATCAACTATATGAATACCCGCTTTTGCAACTCAGCTATTTCATGTTTGATCACTGATGGATCTGTCGAGAAAGTAGAAGCATAATTAGCTTACTTTCAAAAATATCTGTTTTAGCTGGATAATTTTCAATTGCTTGCAATTTCATAGTAGATGCGTGCATTTGTTGTACATGTATAGTAGGTGTATTAAATGTGTAAGACTTCCATTTACCTTGCCATGCCAACTCTGTTGGCAGAGTTGTAACATGTACAGAGCCAAAAGTAGTTTGCCAATTGTCACTAGTCTTATTAAAATATATACCCGGTCGTGGGCCAGGACGGTACGTTACAGGTGACTATGGAACTAAATTTTAACTTTCTGGTGACATAAAGTAGAGTGTAATATTAAGTAAATTCTTAAAGTGTATTTTTATTTTTAATTGAGAGATCGTATACGTAGTAAAAAGTACAAAAATTATCAGTAATTTAGCCAATGTCACAAAATAGCGCCTAAATAGCGCAAATAGCACCCTTACGTGTAATAAGCGCTATTTTTAAGCCTATGAAAAGATAGAGCTTATAGCACTTTGATGCGCTATTGTTTTGCTATATGTAATATTTTTAGTATCATCGACCAGTACGGACAAATGGGCAATATTATACGACAATCGGTTTCAATATTCACAAGAAGCTATAGGGGAAGGGGTGGATACTGGTTTGGGACATTATTACGTATTACTTCATACTTCAATTCTTACTATACTCATGCTACACTTCTGGGACAACTTTGGCTTATCAATTAACTAAATCAGGCGCTTTCGCAAAGACAAACGGGGGAATTAGGGTTGAAGGGAAATAGGACAAAAAGGATTCCGCCGAGAGTATGACCTCATTCTGCGTCACGCCAAACAGTAAACTTAGGTATGTACTCAGTTCAATCAGGTAGCTCATTTCTTGCAGTTGCAATCAAAATTAGCTAAAATTATTACCTATCAATCAGGGGGCTCGTCAACCCAGTTTTTTTACACTACAGTGTCAAGCCTCGTCTGGCCTTAACCTAATATTTGGCTTAGCCTTAATTGGTCAAAAGCAACGAGCAAGTAGTAGGTTAAAAGTTAACACATGACGGGGTCCACATTTTCGGAGGCTTTTCTGATCTCAATTTCAGTATCCATTTTGACCTAAACATCCGATCATCTAAATAACCTAAACATCCATTTCTTCACTGTGAGACGCATCATGCCCTAATCCTTCGCTGAATTTTTTTGCACAGCGTCACTGCACCCGCTCCCCGGATCCACCGTTCCCCCCTTCCAATCTATTGACTGCCAGTGTATCTACTGGGCCCCTTACTCTGGTTCTCCCGTGTCCTATACCTTCCCCTAGCCCCCCCCCCCCTGGTGCTGAGCCCAAACTGCTGTGCCAGTTGGGATCAGTCCGCCCCCCTGGCGCGTTCCAACACAACCACAACAACGATCTTTCCAATCCGTCACTAACCCGTCTTTGCGACAGTATTTTGTCTTCAATATCAACTACTGATAACATTTTCATCTGTAATAACATGGGCAGCGCATTCTTAGACATGATAATGGTACGTGAATACATGTACATCCTGAAGAAATAAGTGTCGCAAGTTTAAATATAAAGTCCATTTCAAATTTATACAACGTTTTTTCGAATAAAGCCAATACAAGATATATGTGTAGATTCAAACGCGCCAGCTTTGTCCACAAAGCCAAAACCAAATGGTTAAAAACATTGTAAATTTGTTAAAAATGAGTGATGTATTCAAATGAAGTTATGTACGCCATAAAAATAGTAAGTTGGACGAAACTTGATCCACTGGTAGACGACAACATCAACTCTGATTAATTTGATGATAAGAATATTATACTAGTGTAAGCCAGTGAGCCACTGCAAGGCGCAGGGAAGTAAGTGAGCCACTTACAGCACTCTCCAGTGCACAGTGCGTTCCACAGCAAGAGCACAGCAGGCCAGCGTGACAAGTGCTGTACTCACGATGCCGAGCCACTGAAGCTGTGACAGCACAATGGCTCGTGAGGCAAATTCAGTTTGGGCGGCAGGCGAGCCTCGTAGGACACTTTGTACTTTCGTTTGATCTTCTGGTAGAAGCCCATTTCGCTGAGCTCCAGGATAGCGCAGTCCAGATCCCGCCGGAACCCCGTGTTGCAGACAGCCAGCATGGAGCACAACGGGTGGGTATCCCCACTCTGGGGGACCGCATACACCTCTAGGACACAACAGCCATTCATCACTTATTCACTTTCATACATCTAACGGGGTCAAAATCTGAGGGGGGCTTTTTCAGCAAAATGTCGGAGACTCTCTCCTCCTTATCGACCAAAAATAAGTGCCATATCTACTAGCGGCCTCTCGACTTTTGAAGGGGAGTTCCCCCTCCCGCTCCCTCCGCCTCATACATGTCATTTCACAAACGGTTGCTACTGCCAAGCACAGGCTCAGTTAGCCGAAAAAATATCGGGGGATGACTTTTCAATTTTTAGTAAAAAGTTATAATGCAATTTCAAAGGGTGTTTTTACATACACTAAAGCACATTTTGTTAAAAAATACTTAATTTGACTGACCACACCATCAGAGCTAAAATATAAGCTTAGAGCAACAGAATTACCCGCTTGTGTACGCCCTGGACAATCGGTGCCAAATCAAATGATTCTTTTAGCAATAACAAAACAGAATACAGTGGAATGCATAACGGCACTCTAAAGGCAGTCTTAGCTAAATACAGTCGTTTAGGAGTACGTTTAACAAAACTAGCCTATGACCATTGTCCAAATATCAAGACAAGACCTAGTCTCCGATTTCTGACGTTAAACGGTATTCTGAAAAGTCGTCTTAGCTGATTCTTGAAACTAACACTGAAATATTGTTTCTAAAGTTATAAAAATTTGTTTCAAACTGTTGGATGCACGCAAATGCGTTCAAGCTTTGTAAATGGCATTTACTGGTATGTACAGTGCCTTAGACTAGCTGAAGGCCATGTCTTGATTTTCAATGGAAAATCAAGACTAACATAAGACCTTTATGCATAACGATGAGAATTTTTAGAATATCGTAATGAAAAATTCACCACGTACCTATAACATACAAATTCTAGAATGTGTTCTGACACGTTAGTCTTAGGAGTGTTAGTCTAAGGGTGAATTTCACGAAGGTGGTTTTACTAAACCATTGGTTTTACGTACGTTTAGCATGATTTGCACGTAATTTCATTACGAAATATCGAATGATTCGTTACGAATTTCGTAGATTTTCTTAAACCATTGGTTTAGCTCAGTTGAAATTTCAACC